>APFE030029767.1:0-11102 GCA_000404065.3 Pinus taeda
ATGATCTCCTTTGCTTTATATAGGCAAGCTCTTCCTCAAATCATGGATCATGGGGCTCAATAATAATAATAATATAAAACAATACCATGGGCCAAAACCATAATAACACAATTCCGCCAGCTAAATACCAAGAGTTAAACATAAGAAACCCCACGTGTGCTTTTCTCTACCTTGAAGTAAGTGAACTGGGGGTACGCACCTCCTGAACGAGATAACTGCAAGTATGTACGCACTTTATGTAACACCGGCCTGCGTGTACGCACCTTCTATAAGGTGTACCTTCGTACCCCTTATTTTCTTCAATATTTGATAGCTGATCATCAATCTTTGCTGCTGACTTGAAGTACTGTAATCTATCAGCTGAATGGGTTGCCATCAAGGACAACACTTTAGCCATAATGCCAACAATCTCCCCCTTTGGACTTGATGGCAAAGCCTACTTGTGAACTGTCATCTGATCCCTTTTTGCTGTCCGGTAACCCATGCACTCTGTCACATCTGATATTTGTAGATTCATCTGAATGTATACAAGTGAGATGATCTTCTATGAGAGGGTTGCCATCAATTACAACACATGCATCATAATGCCAACAATATAAAGGGCTCAAACTCATTTGCAAAGATCATCCAATCATATCACAAAAGTTCCATAACAAGACAAGAAGAAATCTCATATCAAAGAGAAGAAGGAGGAAGTATAAAGAGAAGAATATAAAATGGTTTTGGACTATTTTTGGGTAATCACTCTCGCACATGTGAAGAGGAGCTAGGGAATTCTAAATTTACAACAAATCAAAATTGCAGTCATCAACAAAAGCTAAGTTTCTGGTCAAAAAGAAATCTCCATTGCAAGCCAAATTGATATGGAGGAGAATTCAACTCAAGCACATGAGATAAGAGGACTAAATCATTGTAATTTTCTCACACGTGTAACCTAAGGTTTTTACAACATTGGCCAAAAATTGTAGGTTGAAACTGCAATCAAATTTGCAGGTCCAAAATTTTGGTCAAAGGTGTATTGAAAGCTGTTGGAAGGAAAGTTTGACTTGGGTTGTGAAAGTGCTTCAAGGAAAAAGTTTGAATTGGTCTTGGAGGGGACTCAGTCAATGGTCATAGGTCTTGGATTCTTTCAATTGAAGTTATATAAGAAGAGGGTTCCTTGTGGGTTTTTCTCTCAACATGAGAGGTTTTGGACCTAGCTGATCGCCTATAGCTTGTGTCCTTTTGTCACATTGTTGTTGTTTGATGATAAGAAAACTAATTATAATCAAGTGAAAGAAGAAGCTAAATTTTTTTTTGACATCTTCTTCATATAAATTTACAACCAATAAATAAATAAGTATTTTTATCCTTTAAAGCATATTCAAAAACCAACAATATATTAGCAAAGCCTAAGGAGAAATATAAGACATAGTGTGCAAGAATATACTCAATAGCTTAGAAAGAGGGCACTAACATTATACATTCTTCCTTATACACAACAAACTCTTTTAAAGGATATTGGTAAGTTTCATAGATATTTGATATATACTATTGTTATGTGTAATTAAACTAATATAGATGAAATTTGTGTGGAAGGAATTTATATTGAGTCAAGGGGAAAGAATGTCAAGGAAACTTTTTCAAATAAATCAATTCAACCAGTTGAGGGAAAGCACAAAGAAAAGAGTAAAATGTAACAAGAAACCATAGTGAAGAAAGGAAATGAGAACCCTTTATGTTCAAATTATGAAAGGAAGGTCATGTTGAGGCTAAATACTGAGAAATCCATCCAGAACTAAGACCAAAGAGGTTTAGAAATAAGAAGGGTAATAAGAATACCACAACTATAATCAAATAGGATATTGGATTAGATTCAAGTGATTAAACCAAGATATAACAATGGGAATACATAGTATATCTTCTTCTATTATTTTTAGAGATGATACCCATTCTTTAATATATGAAACTATGCATGATGAAAATAAAAAAGTAAGTTATTCCATATTAGAATTATCTCAAAACATACTAAGATTGATATACTCTTTAATAGTGGTTCACAAGATAATTTCATCAATCAAGAAATTGTTAATACTTTAGGACTTGATACTAAGCCTCATCCAAAATGATATCCTTTAGGATGGGATGTGAAGATACTATGTTGTAGATACCAAAACAATGTAAGCTTAAATTTGTAACAACCACTAATTTCATAAATGAGATAGAATTAGATGTCATACCACTTGATATTTGTGGAATTGTTTTCAGCGTCCCTATTTGTATGACATGAAAGCTATATTCTATAGGTAGGAGCAAGTATCATCTTACAAAGGACATGATTGAGTATATTGTAAGAGCACATTGTGTGAAGACTAACTTATCTCTTGTTACTATAGGATAAATGAAAAGTATTGTAAATGCAAGAAATAATATTGTACTTATGATTGTAAAAGTCAAGGATGATGATAAATCAAAAGCATTCAAAGGGTGTGGTATTGAATATAAAGATGAATTAGTTAAGATTATTTTTAACTGTGTTGAAGTGTTTTAGGAACCAAAAGGATTACCTCCAAGGAGAGAGATACAACATGAGATTCAATTGCAACAAGATGCAATTCTTCATAACAATGGCATATATAGATTATATGTGCTAATAATGAGTAAGTAAAGAAGCAAATTTTAGAATTTCTTAAGAAAGAATTCACTTGACCAAGTACTTCTTTATCTAGATCATCCATTGTGTTGGTACCAAAGAAAGATAATACATGGAGAATGTGTGTGGACTTCCAAGAATTGAACAAAATTATAGTGAAGAACCATTTCCATCTTCCTTGTATTCATGATTTATTAGATCAATTGAAACATGCAACTTATTTCACTAAATTATAAATAATATGTGGTTATCATCAAGTAAGGATTAATGAAGATGATATTTGCAAAACTACTTTTAAAACAAAATAAGGTTTTATTGAATGGTTGGTACCATTTGGGCTTTGTAATAATGTCACTACTTTCATGAAGGGTATGATTGATGTATTTAGGATAGTCATAGATAATTTTGTAACTATTTACTTAGATGATATATTGATTTTCAATAAAATTTGGGAAGACCATGAAAAGCATTTGAGGAATGTCCCAGATGTTCTAAAAAAGGAGAAATTGTGCCAAAAAATGTTGAAATGTGAATTTGGAAAAACATATTAATTAGTTTTGTTTAAGCTAGTAGGAGACGATGAATTGAAAGTAAATCTATCTAAAGTTGAAACCATTATGGAGTGACCTAAGCCTAACAATGTAATAGGAGTTAGGAGCTTCCTAGGTGTAGTTAAGTATTGAAGGAAGTTCATTGCTAATTTTTATTTTATTGTGTCTCATTTACATGCTTTGAAATGTAATGAATAAGGCTTTTAGTTGGGAGGTAAATAGGAAAAATCCTTTTAGAGTTTGGAAGTAAATATTAATACAACCACAATTCTAGCATCACCAAATTTACCACATCCATTTGAGATTTTAACTAATGCAAGTGATTATGCCATGGGGGAAATGCTAATAAAAGGGGGAAACATATTTTTTACTATTTTAAGAACTTCATTATCGCCCTAAGAATTTATATATTATGATTCTTACTTATGGAAAAAATTGTATGCTTTTATTTAGAGTTTGAAGAAGTGGAAACACTATTTGAGGGGAAAAGAAACAATCTGTAGCAACCACTAGTTGATTTTCCACGTAAATAAAATAAAACCAAGGTCATGGGATGTGGAAATACGTAACTAGATTTGGTCTTCATAAAGACACATGCAGTCATGATTTTATGTATTTGATGTAAAGAGAAAAATTAATTTATTATTGTTATTCTTGAGGCATGGGTTTCATTCTCAAGGGAATTTTTTTTTTAGGTCAATCACCCATTAAGTGCTTCTATGGCTTGTTATTTAGTCTACAATTCAATTGAATCATTTTCATGTATTGAAGACCTATTTGGGCATGTTACATATTGTAAAGGGAAAATTTATTTGAGTCAAAAAATAGAGTCAAAGATCCTTCAAGTCCTTGTCAAATGTGTAAACAAAAAGTTGGCATTATCAAGTGACAGGTTGGCCTAGGGACAGGGACAAGTCGACCTACAAGATGTGACATGAATCCTATATAAAGGGCTTGACCTGTTTTGCAAAGATTATCCAATTAGATCACAAAAGTTTGATAAGAAAACAAGAAGAAGCCTCATATCAAAGCGAAGAAGGAGGAAGTATAAAGAGAATATGATCAAATGATTTTGGATTGTTTTTGGGTCATCACTGTCACACGTGCAAAGAGGAGCTAGGTAATTTTGAAGTTGTAGCAAATCAAAATTGTAGTCATCAACAAAAGCCAAGTTTTGGGTCAAAATTAAGTGTCCTTTGCAAGCCAAATTGATAAGGAGGAGAAGTAATCTCAAGCAAATGAGAGAAGAGGACTAAATCACCATAATATTCTCACACGTATCAGCTAGGGTTTTTATATCAGGGGCCAAGAAATACAGGTTGAATTTGCAATCAAAGTTGTAGGTCCAAAATTTTGATCAAAGGTGAATTGGAAGTTGTTGGAAGGAAAGTTTTATTTGGGTTGTGAAAGTTATTCAAGAGAAAAGTTTGAATTGGTCTTGGAGGGGTCTTGGTCAAGGGTAATAGGTCTTATAATTTGTCAATTGAATTTCTATAGAAAGAGAAGAGTTCTTGTGGGTTTTCATCTCAACAAGAGAGGTTTTGGCCCTAGTTGATTGCCTATATCTTGTGTCCTTTTGCCTCATTTTTTTATTATTATTTTCGTAGTTGTTTGATTATAAGAACACTAAATATAATCAAGTGAAAGAAGAAGCTAATAATATATTTTGGTATCTCCTTGGTATGAATTTACAACCAACAAATAAATAATTATTTTTATCCTTTAAAGTATATTCAAAAATCAATAAGATATTAGCAAAACCTAAGGACATATATAAGACATAATGTGCAGAACTATACTAAATAGTTTAGAAAGAGGGCACTAACATTATGCGTTCTTCCTTATACATAATGAACTCTTTTAAAGGAGATCGGTAATTTGCATAGCTATTCGAGATATACTATTCTTAGGTTTAATTTAACTAATATAGATGAAGTTTGTGTGGAAGGAATTCATATTGAGTCAAGGGGAAAGAATGTTAAGGAAAATTTCTCAAATAAATCAATTCAACTAGTTGAGGGAAAGCACAAAGGATAGGGTAAAATGGAACAAACAACCATAGTGTATATTGAATATGAGAAACCTTCATGTTCATATTATGAAAGGAAGACAATTTTGAGGCTAAATATTAGGAACTCCACCCAAAACTAAGACCAAAGAGGTTTAGAAATAAGAAGGGTAATAAGAATACCATTGCTACAATAAAATAAGATCTTGAATCAGATTCAAGTGATTAAACCAAGATATAACCATGGGACACAAAGTATATCTTCATCTATTATTTTTATAGATGATACCCATCTTTAAAATATGAAACTATGAATGATGAAAAGAAATAAGTAAGTTATTCCATATTAGAGTTATCTCAAAACATACTAAGGTTGATGAACTCTTTGATAGTCTCTCACAATATAATTTCATTTATCAAGAAATTGTTAAGTCATTAGGACTTTATACCAAGCCTCATCCAAAATGATATCCTTTAGGATGGGATGTGAAGATACTATGTTGCATATACCTAAACAATGCAATATTAGATTTGTAATCACCACTAAGTTCATAAATGAGATAGAATCAGATGTCACACCACTTGATATTTGTGGAATTGTTTTCATAATTCCTTATTTGTATGACATGAAAGTTATCTTTTATAGGGAGGAGAAAGTATCATCTTACAAAGGATAGGATTGAGTATATTGTAAGAGCCCATTGTGTGAACGCTAACATGTCTCTGGTTACTATAAGATAAATCAAAATGCTTGTAAATTCAAGAAATAATATTGTACTTATGATTGTAAAAGCCAAGGATGATGATAAATAAAAATCCTTCAAAGGGTGTGATATTGAACATAACGATGAATTAGTAAAGATTATTTCTAACCTTGTTGAATTGTTTGAGGAACCATAAAGATTACCTCCAAGGGGAGAGATACAACATGAGATTCAATTGCAACAAGATGCACCTATTCCTAACAATGGAATGTATAGGTTATATGTTCTTAAGAATGAAGAAGTAAAGAAGCAAATTTGAGAATTTATTAATAAAGAATTCATTTGAACAAGTACTTCTTTATCCAGATTGTCCATTGTGTTGGTACCAAAGAAATGCAATACATGGAGAATGTGTGTGGACTTCCAAGCATTGATCATAATTATAGTAAAGAACCATTTCCATATTCGTTGTATTGATAATTTATTAGATAGTTGAAACATGCAACTTATTTAACTAAACTATAATTAAGATGTGGTTATCATCAAGTAAGGATTAATGAAAGTTATATTTGCAAAAATAATTAAAAAAAAAGGCTTATTTGAATGGTTGGTGCCATTTGGGCTTTGTAATTATGTCACTACTTTCATGTCGGTTATGATTGATGTATTTAGGACATTCATAGATGATGTTGTAACAATTTACTTAGATGATATATTGATTTTCAATAAAATTTGGAAAGACCATGGAAAGCATTTTAGGAAAGTCCTAGATGTTTTGAAAAACGAGAATTTGCGCCAAAAAATGTTGAAATGTGAATTTGGAAAAACATATTTGGTTTATTTAGGCCAGTAGCAGATGATGAATTGAGAATTAATCCCTCTAAAGTTGAAGCCATTATGGAGTGGCATAATCCTAATAATGTAATAGAGGCTAGGAGCATCCTAGGTGTAATTAAGTATTGAAGGAAGTTCATTTCTGATTTTTTCTTTTATTGCATCTCCTTTACATGCTTTGAAATGTACCCAACAAGCCTTTTAGTTGGGATGTCAATAGAAAAATCCTTTGAGACTTTGGAAGTAAATATTAATACAACCTCAATTCTAGCATCTCCAAATTGACCACAACCATTTATGATTTTAACCAATGCAAGTGATTATTCCATGGGGGAAATGATATTAAAAAATGGGAATGCAATTTTATACCATTTAAAAAACTTCATTATTTCCATAAGAATCTATATATTATGGTTCTTACTTATGACAAATAATTATGTGCTTTTGGTTTAGAGTGTGAAAAGGTGGAAACACTATTTGAGGGGAAAATAAACAATCTGTAACAACCCATGGTTGATTTTCCATGTAAATAAAATAAAACCAAGGTCGTGGGATGTTGAAATATGTGACTAGGTTCTGCCTTCATAATGGCATATATAATCATGATTTTATGTATTTGATGTAAAGAGAAAAATAAATTTATTATTTTTATTCTTGAGGCATGGGTTTTATGTTCAAGGGAAATTTAATTTTTAGGTCAAGCACCCATTGAGTGATTCTAGGACTTGTTATTTATTCTACAAGTCAATTGAGTCATTTTCACGTATTGAACGCCCATTTGGGCATGTTACATATTGTAAACAAAAATTTATTTGAGTCAAATACCCTCCAAGACCTTATCAAATTTGTAAACAACAAGTCAGACTTATCAACTGATAAGTTAGCCTAGGGACAAGGAAAAGTCATCCTACAAGATGCTACATGAATCCTATATAAAGGGCTTGACCTCATTTGCAAAGATCATCCAATTAGATCACACAAATTTGATAAGAAGACAAGATGAAGCCTCATATCAAAGCGAGGAAGGAGGAAGTATACAAAGGAGAGGATTGAATGATTTTGGATTGTTTTTGGGTCATCACACTCACACGTGTGAAGAGGAGCTAGGGAATTCTAAAGTTGCAACAAATCAAAATTGCAGTCATCAACAAAAGCCAAGTCTTGGGTCAAAAAGGAATTTCTCTTGCAAGACAAATTGATAAGGAGGAGAATTCATCTCAAGTGAAGGAGAGAAGAGGACTAAATGACCATAATTTTCTCAGACGTGTCACCTAGGGTTTTTATAGTAGGGGCCAAAAACTACAGGTCAAATTTGCAGTCAAAGTTGCACATCTAAAATTTTGGTTAAAGGTGAATTAAAAGATGTTAGAAGGGAAGTTTGACTTGGTTTGTGAAAGTGCTTCATGGAAAAAGTTTGACTTGTACTTGGAGGGGCCTTGGTTAAGGGTAATAGGTCTTGGAATCCATCAATTGAAGTTATATAAGAAGAGAAATGTTCTTGTGGGTTTTTCTTTGAACATGAGAGGTTTTGGCCCTGTTTGATTGCATATATCTTGTGTCATTTTGTCTCATTGTTCTTTATTGTTTTGGTAGACATTGTTTGATGATAAAAACACTAATTATAATCAAGTGAAATAAGAATATAATCAAGTTAAGCAAGATATATCACAAGAAATGATCAAAGTAAGTGAAATAACCTATTCTAGCTGCCCCTAGATTTCTCAACATGGTATTACAGCTAAGGTGACAAAACAAGGGAAGGCAGCTTAAAGAAGGACAATCAAAGGGAGTATCAAGAAAGGTCAAGACATCATAGAGAACATCGTGTCATAAAGAAGGACTAACTCACTCATCATCTTGAAGGAAATAATATAATAGAAGGCCTCAAAACCCTAGCTCATCCATATAAGTGTTCCACACTTGAAGCATTCTTGGGAAGCTCACACATTTTACAATCATCACCTTAAGGAAGATCTAAAGGATCCCACCTCCACTCAAAGAAAGGAGGAATACACTTTTGAAGCATCTTGAAGTATCCATTTCAAGGAAGAAAGAAGAGGTGTTATCAATCATCAAAGGAATCAATGTGTTCTCCCTCAATTTGAATCAATAATCTCATCACAAGCATATTTGAAGAAGGACATATCTAAAAGAAGCATTATCAATGGTAATATTCAAGGAAGTGAACATCGTCATAAAAATCAAGAAGAAATCAAGTTGAATATATCACCATCAAAGGAGCATATTCACTTGAAAAGTGAGTATCCTTATATCTATGATTGAATCTACTTTCAAAATGACTTAATTCTGCAAAGCGAGAAATAAGTTGGTTGGGTCATCAAATTTCCTTACATGGAAGAAGAGGATAGTTTTGATACTCATAGAAAATGAAGTCATTGGATATGTTAAGGGTTGAATTCTCGAACCACCAAAATAAGAAGCTAAATATCTAGCAAAGAATATGAAGGGGGAGATAAGGGCTCAAAGAATCCTTATAGAATCAATCAAGGATTATCTCATCCCTTATGTAGCTAAATTGGAGAAGTAAAAAGGCATCTATGATAAGATAGTAGAATTATTGTCGTATTGCAGGAGAAGTGATATCTTTGGGAACTAAGCTATATAAGGTAAAGGTATCAAAGGAAGAAGGGATAACCTCATATGTTATGAGGGTGTCACAAATTAGAGACCAATTGCAAGAGTTAGGGGAAATAATGTCCGACAAATAGATTACCACCATGGTGCTAAATGCACTACATGATGAATGGCGTAACTTTGTATCAAGAATCTATGGAAAGAAGGAAGCCACCCCATTCAGTGAACTATGGTCATTGTTTAATATTAAATAAAGTAGGTCGAAGAAAAAAGGTGATGTAAGTGAACAAGTTCAAGCATTTTATGCCATGGCTAAGAGAAAATACAAGTTTCAGAATTTTGGTCCTTAGAAAATGAAGAGGATTGATATGTCAAAAGTCTAATGCTATGGCTGTCAGGAATATGGGAATTTCAAGAGAGATTGTATGAAACTCAAGAAGGACAACAAGAAAAGAAAATAAACAAATTAAGCCCATGTCATTAAATAAGTAGAAGAACCTAAGAAGAAGAAATCAAAGTACGAGGAAGTGAAATATCTCTACTATGACGGGCATAATATGCTTCAGTTAAGTTATTTTTAGTTTTTGAGAAAGAAAACTATCATGGTAGCAAGCGTTGAAAGTATGGTTAGGAGATGACATCATATTAGAAGCATATGATTAAAGCAAGAGCTCATGACATTATTATAGAAGATTGAAACGATAGTTGAAGTAGAAGACTACATGGATGTAACAATCATCATAAAAAGGAAGTATCTCATGGTAAACTTATTGAATGCATAAGTAGCATATATGAAGAAAGTCATCTAACTTGATAGAAGATAGAAAGAATCATCATACATAATCATTATTGAGAAGGAGAATTTGTAGGATGAGGATAATTAAGATCCTCCATTGGAGTATTCATTAGAAGGTTCACCTCTACTTGGAAGAAGGAAGTGTCTCATTGATCATTCCACCTTGTGTGTGATCCATTGTTTAGAAGGATGATGGTATGGTGACAAAGGAGTGCAACATCTCAGAATGGTTGAATATTTTTCAAGCAAGGAAAGGAAGTTGTTGAAGGTAGTCTAGATGATCAAAATAATAAAATAGGCATGTATATATTTGATAGATTAAGTAATGTCATCATATAGTTGCAGATAACATGGGTAAATGCTATAATTAATGAGCATGATTGAAGAAAAAGGATCTCTTCCTTTGGAAAGATTCTTGAAGGCTTATGTTTTGAACTAGTTCACATATTTACAAGATGAAATCAACATAATTTGTCCTTATGTGGAATATGAGGTGGTTGACAAGGATGAAGGAAAAATGTATAGAAGTTCTTGGGAAGAAATATGTGAAGAAAGGAATAGGAGTTTGTGAGAAATTCAACTATGGTCACATAATATACGATAAGTGACCAAAATACAATGACTAAAAGAATTATCTAAGACATCTCTATGGAAAGGGTATGAAGACACTGATAAAGTATATAAAGGAAGGATACCCTTGACATTGAATGTCTTGGAGATGTGTTTATGAATGTGTAGGATGTTGCAAGAAAGAAAATGTCATGATGTAAGGCCATCATAAAAGATAACTTTGATTTGATGTTCATTTTTATTTTTAAACAGCATCTGATTGGGTTGAACTCGGGCTACCAAAAGAGAGTTGTAGATGTCACCTACGAACAAGAATGGATGGAATATCATGAAGGTAACATGACTTGGAAAAGGTAGCTGGATGAAGAAAAGCTAGATGTGGAGTAGAAGATCACTTTTCGATGAGGAGAAG
>APFE030029769.1:0-24032 GCA_000404065.3 Pinus taeda
TGTCCAACCAAATGACCCTACTTTTGAGCCTCTGCGTCTCTTCCTTCTACACTAAGATGTCATTCTCCCTAGACACAATTTTGTGATAAGAATAATGAGACTCTCCTGATTGAAAACCTTCAACCCCCAACTCAGAAAAAGCCTTGATCTTCTTTTCAACCTCGAATAGATCTTCTTCCTCCCTTCTTCTCATACACACCACCTAATCTTTAACCACACCTTTGATATGTTTAAGTTTGCGGGCAAATAGTCCTACAACATATACACCTATACAACTATAAGGACTCGAATTGTGCTTAAACACCTTTTAGAAAGCCTCATCATTTAACCAATGAGCATTCAATTTAAAGGGAGTCGTCTACGGAGGCAGAGGAATTTCCCGAACAGTAAAAAATGGCCGATATCCGAGCAAAAAAAATTCAAAAAAACTTGTAGAGGTAGTGATTGAATCATGTTTTGATGATGGAAATGGATTCAACACGATCCAAAATTTCTGGGGCACCTAAAATCTTGAAGTTTGACAACTATAACTTGGATTTACAAAAGCCCCGGCTGGATTTTTTCAAAATATGGCCGGAATTTCCATAACTTTGAGGGCAAAAAAGTAGTCCTACGACAATGATTACAAAGTCCTTGGGTACCCACGAATTGATGAATAAGAGAAATATATTGCAATATAATTTCATCCATGAAAAATGAAAAATGAATCAAGCATCTTAGAAACTTGATCCTCCCACAATCTTTGGTTCAATTAGAAGACAGGTATTGAGTCTATGAGAATAATATTTAGAAAATGAATCCACCCTCGCTCTAGAACTTAACCATGAGTGTGTTTAAATCAACTTTTTTTTTATGGTAAAAATAGATTTATCACCCTCCAAAAAAAACCGTCCCGCTTAAAATCTTAAAGCTCCATAACTTTAACACACGTTTTCCAAAATTTCTCCCAATTTCTTGAAAAAAAATTCCACTATTTTCGGACAAAATCTTAACTTAGTTAAATTTATCCCTCCCTGACTATTTTTAAATTTATACCTGGTGGCGATGAATTTTAAGTAAAACTTGAATTTTAAATTTGACCAACTTTAGGAGCTTCCCGGAATCCCAATCGATGGATGCTTCCAGGAAGCCAGCCTCATACGATCTGCTCGCGTTCCTTTTGCAAAAAGTCAAACGCCACTTTCAATAAAAAAACAATAGTGGCACTTATCACGTGCTGACCAAATAACGCTGTCAATGTACAGTTGTACGCTCAGATGATATGGTCGTTGCCAACAAATTGAGGCACGCGGATGAACTAGTCGGTGTTTCCTTCTTCTCATTACACCAAATGCCGTGTTGAATAAGAAAATCGAATCCCTCGTTCCCGGAAGCTGACCTCGCGGCAATACCTATATATATTATATCTCTCTCTCTGCTCCCCTTCACAACAACTCTCTCTCAATTATCTGCCTCGAGAAACCTCTTCACTTTATTTCTTAGGAAGGGAAAAGATCGGCTCCATACACTTTCTGCGACACAGATTTCCACTAGTATCTTTTGATCACAGCTACTTTTGAAAATATGGGTGGATTCAATACGCTTCTCTGCTTTCTTTTGGTGCTGGCATTGATAAGCTCAGCCTCTCCCGCACGGGCACCAGCTCCGTCCCCCATTGCAGCAGCTCCCAAGGCGTCGCCGGTTCAATCCCCAGCAGCGCCATCGCCGGCTTCGCCTGCTCCTGCGACTTCCCCAACTGTTTCTTCTCCCGCCTCTGCTCCTTCTAAAGCGGCCACCCCGCCAAGCTTAGCCTCCTCTCCCACTTCTCAAACTCCAGCATCTAGCCCATTGCCTCAAGGCCCAGACACCGCTTCGCCACCGAACGCCAGCAGTGGCGCTGTTTCTACCGCCAGTATGGAGAAGATGGCTATCTTTGGTGCCGCCTTTCTCGGAGCCGCCACCTTGCTTCTTTAAGCTGCCTCCATACATTATCATCTTCATGTGAAACACATACGATGTGAAACGAAGTGGAACAGATGTACGCAGATGGGATTCGTTCATCTCATTTCGACCTACGGCTGCAATATTCCTTTTTCTGTTTCATAGAGTGGATAAGCCCCATATTCGTTGGGCATTCCTTATTGTATGATTTCTGAATACGATAATTTTTTAATATAGAATTATTATTCTTTATTTCCTTCAGCGTCAAACTCGGCTCTGCACGGTTATAATTTAAGGTTTTGTGCAGAGTTTGAATGTGGATCATTCATATAAATCACTGCATCACATCGTATTGGAAGATTTTCATGTACGGTTAATGTGAAATGCAATACCGTATTAATAAACAAGGATGGGGTTATGTGTTAATGAAATCGTGATGAGCACCTGGATGATAAAAATTGCAAAACTAACACTGGATCTCAAATATTGGCGCATCCATTGGAACCCTAACAAATCATCAAAAATGAAAATGTAGACTGTTCAGGAATTACAGATTTATAAATTGCTGGATGTTGTTTCAGTAAAGTTAAGACGATGCGATTTAGATTTACAAATGGATGGATTTTCGCTACAGTAATCACAATGACAAATGGCTGGTTGCTAATCACAATGTCAAATTTTCCCTGCGATAACCGGCTCCTTCATAATTAATTGTTAATTGAATGGCACTAAGAATTTGGGTTCTTGTGTATTTGTCAGCCATTCTCATGGAAAACATTGTCCGCTCACGGTTAATCTGATTTTTGTCGGCTGACTGCTAATCTGATTTTGGTTTTCAAGTTTTAATTGTTATTGCACGGAGAAGCTCCTCACTTAACCTAGGGATTGCAGGGAGAGGCCCCTTATTTAGAGAGGCATACATATTTTACTTTTTCTGGTTTTGAACCTGTGACCAAGGAAAAACATGCTTTTAACCATTAGGCCCACTGAAATTATATAGTAATGTAAAGTGGGAAATGTAATTTTAAAAATATAAAATTAATAAATTTTATTAAAAACAATTAATTAAATTAGATATCATTTGGGATTCAATTGGGATGTTTTATCTATGACCATTTCCATGAGAGGTAGTTTTAAGTGACTAATTTCACATGATTTTTGAATAATTCACTTAGCAGTCATTGCATCAGGGGATGCAATGAGTGCTAAGTGAACTATTCAAAAATCATATGAAATTGTGTCCAATACCATTGGAAACAAGATTTAAAAGTCTGCTCTCTTTTATTACTGATATGTAATACTAAGTGGCTTGATTTTTATTAATTAATAATAATGAGTCAATTTATATTTAAAGGTAGCAACCACGTCTCCATTAGTTGAACAACTTTCTTTGTAATTTATATATATTCTAATTAAATAAAAAATTAATTGTTTTTTATAAAGAGTTAATAAAAAAATAATTTTATTGGGATGAATTGAACAAAATTATAATTAAAAAACACAATTCAAACTTTCCACATTAAAAAATTAAAACTTATGATTCTTAAAACAATCTACTAGATTTTAGGCTAACTAATCTTTTAGTACACAAATTAGTTTTTTTTGTAATAAGATTTTAGGCTAACCTTACATCAAATAGCGAGAAGCTCGACCCTCTATGGAAATCAAGAATGGAGAATTCATTGAATCGTGGAAAGTCTATTATGCAAGTTTTGAAATTTTCCAACTTTTCTTTTTCACTTTGCGGGCAACCAAATCTAGCCATAGAATCTCAACGGGATCAAAAACTTTATGTTTGGATACTTAACTCTTTCCAATCAAGTTTTGAAATTTTCTAACTTATCTCTCTTTTCTAAACTACCCTCTTATACCTATCATGTTTATGTGGATTTTGCTAAAATAAATAAATCATCCACGTGAGACACTTTGACAATTCGGAGAAAGGGGCCTTTCAAGATCAGTATGTGCCTTTTATAGGGTTGAGTGGCACTCTATAATGAATATGGATATAGAGCTCTGGTAAAAATGCAAATGTAAATATAAATGTAAACATGCAATGTGTAAAATTTAACATTTAACATTTTTAATCTAATGTCGCCCTATTTAAAAATCAATCTAATTATTATTATGTATAAATACAATATAAATGTAAAAAATAAAGAGGATCAATCTAATTATTATTAAGTATAAACACAATATAAATTTAAAATACAAAAAGGTTTAGGAACACTCAAAAATAAGTTTTACTACATAAACGTGTTTATTTTTACTAAAACTCAAAAAAAGAAGTTTTATTTAGGTGAAGCCTATGGTACAAATACCATGGGACAAATAATTATTAATACCAGCGCCCAAATACCATATTTATAAAAGAGGTATTCCAAATAAATAAATATAAAAGAGGTATAAGGAGGTATGGTAAATAAATAAAAATATATCAAATAGGATTAGAAAACAACATCTAATTATGTACCAAACTTATGGGCTAAGCTACTATTAATACAACACAAAAAAATTACTAACGCTAATAATAATATAAAAAAATATTAATATAAAGATTAATATTCTTATCGTTTAAAATTAATATTCAAATTAATATATTATAATATTAATATTATTAAATTTAATAACTTGGGATTAATACAATATTAGAATTGTTACAATATAATATATATTAATATATCATGATATATATTAACTCTAGATATATATGGGAGGGAAAAACAAAGACAGAGTGATAGAGGTGGAGAGGTAGGGGGTGAGAAGGGACAGATGGAGATAAAATGAAGGAGAGGGGAGAGGAGGAATGAAGATACAGAGAGGAAAAGGAGTGCTAGAGGTAGAGAAGGGTAAGAGAGGGAGAGGGAGACATAAAGATGGGGGGAGAGAGAGAAGGACAGAGGTAGGGAGATAGTGAATGGATTCGAGGGTAGAGTGAGACAGAGCGAGACAGAGATAGGGGAAAAAAGAGGGAGGTATGAGAGAAAGGGAGAGAGAGGAATTGAGAGAGAGAAGGAGAGAGGGAGGGATAGAGATATGGAGTTGGACGGGGAGAGGGAGGAAAGAATAAAGACATAGTGAGAAGTGGAGAGAGAGAGAGGGAGTGACAAGGGAGAGATGGAGAGAGAGAATGTATGTTTTAGGGTGAGATAGATATATAAGGAGAGGAAGAGAGAATGGGGGAGAGAAGGAGAGAGGGAGGGATATAGTAACATACATAGACAGAGAGAGACATGGGGGAAGAGAGAGGATTGGAGGGAAAAGAGAGAGAGGATTGGAGAGAGAGATATATAGGGGAAGAGATAGGGAGGTAGGAGAGAAAGGGAGAGAGAGGAAGTACGAGAGAGCTTACTTGAGAGAGAGGAGGAGATATGGAGGGAGATAGGGCGTGAGAGGGAGAGATAGGGAGACAGAGTTGGAGGGGAAGAGTGGGAGGGAAGAATAAAAACCTAGAGTCTGAGAAGTGGAGAGAGAGAGGGAGTGACAAGGGAGAGATAGAGAGAGAGTGTATGTTTTGGGGTGAGATAAAGAGACAAAGGAGAGATGGAAACAATGGGGAAGAGAAGGAGAGAGGAGAGATGGATGGACATAGGAATATTAGTATAAAGGGAAACAATGTAAAATCCATCGAGGTCATAAACCGAGTAACTAATAATGACATGGCCAAATTGTTTGGTCTTTGTCTTAACTCTACATTCTTCAGTTTCGAGGGTGATTTCGATGAACAAACTTGTGGGGTAGCAATGAGTTATTCTCTTTCCCCTATAGTCGCAAATTTATTCATGGAAGATTTTGGGACCAAAGCTTTGGCCTCTACTTAATTCTTCCCTAAGCGATGGAAGAGATTTCTGGATGATACTTGTGTTGTTTGACCCCATGGTCATGAGAAACTAGATTTATTTCTAAACCATATTAATTACCAATCAAACCCCATCAAATTCATGATGGAGGTCGAGGTAAATGGGTGTCCTCCTTTCCTTGATATTATCCTATCTATAATGGTTGATGGTTCTACTTCTAGCCAAGTTTATCGCAAAAAGACTCACATGGAACAACACCTTCATGCCAATTCTCATCACTTTCCAGCACAGAAATTCGGAGTTCTCAACACTCTTGCCACTCGTGCTGTGATGATTTTGGATAAGGATCACCTAGAAGAATAAAAGTCTCATCTTTTGAAACTTTTTGAAAATAATGCCTATAGCAAGCATCAAGGCCTCAGGGATTTTCAAGGAGCTAGTAAAGAATCCAGGGTTAAACTTGCCTGTGATGATGTTATCTCCAATGTGCAACTTCCGTTTATCGATTGGACCACTAATAGGGTTTCTCATATTATTAAAAATAATAAAGTTTTTTCTACCTTCAAGCCCCTTAATACCATTATAAATTCCGTTAGATTTGTTAAACACCCTGTGAATCCTAAAGACTTGAAAGGGGTCTACTCTATCCCCTGATCTTGTTGGATTCCCTACATTGGGGAAATTGGTCACTCTATTAGCCAAAGAATCCAAGTACATGCAGTAGACATTAAACACAATAATTTTTACTCCTTATCTCTAACTGAACAAGCGGAGAAACCTAAGCATCATGTCTTCATTCATGATTATGAGGTCATCGCAAGGGTTGATCACTTCCATCATAGGAAACTAAGAGAAGCCATTGAGAATGAGAAACATGTAATAATTATCAACATGGATGATGGTTGAAAATTAACCATTATCAAAATGTGGGTGGCTATCATTAAAGATTGAAGCTTGGAGTGAAGGCCCTAAGTTCAAAATTCAATTGCTTCCATATGTAATGAATTTTCAGTTAATCGGGTTAGTTTCAGTCCTTTGAAGGTTAAATAAATGCCTAATGGAGAAGCATACTAGTCTAGGTTGTTATTCACACCTCATAGGGAGGATGTCATTCCCATTACAACCAATATTAAGGTTTTATAAATATAGTGATCAAGGTATGATTATATAGCCATTTATCCCAGTGCGATGTTGTAATTGTTTTTTCATTTTAATTTGTTTAGTTGTTAAAAAGAAAAATAGAAAAGGAAAAAGAAGAAAATAAAAAGAAAATAGAAAAAGAAAAAAGAAAAAATAGAAAAAATAGAGAAAAATTAAGAGAGGAATAAAAGAAAAATAAATGAAATAAAATCCTCAAAACGATGATCCATCCAAAATGTTGCATAAGTTGTTTTTTTATTATCCTTAAACTTGATTAAATTAGAAAAATTATGGTTTAGATGGTGAAATGAAACTCGACATGATGTTTTGTCCTCTTTAAATAATGAACTAGTGCTTTTGGATGAATGAGATTGTCCTTTCCAAATCAATGTAAAGGAACGATGCGCGAACCCCCCCCCCCCCACCTCGTGAAGGTTAACATAGAGTGGGGGTCCAAAATGTAGTTTGTTTGAAACCAACTTTGACCATTTGGCAACCCCACAGACATTTCATGGGCCTCTCGTCCCTGATCACTTACCGTCCAATCCCCCCGAGAAACCATTTTCTATTTCTACTTTCCCCCACTCCCGCTGGCTCCTGCTCCACTCATACCATGCCAGTACATCACGCCAGATCATCTCACCCCCTTACGTCACATTACCACTGGCCAAATTTCCTGCCAAGAGTCATATAGGCGTTGGTAATTAAATTCTGGCAATGTTTAAAACCATTAATTGCGACATTCTAAAAAATGTAATTTCGTCGTTGATTTCTTTTCCCGTTTATCTTTAAGATATCTCATTCCTAGCTTTCCTCCCTTTTCCATTTCAATGTATCAATGTAGGTTCAGGCTCAGAGATTGTTCAGTGCACCACTACCCTCTACAATTGCCATCCTCTTCTAGTATCAATCAAGTATAAATTGGGTAATTTCCCTTGAGCCTCTTTACAATTTGAAATGTTGTCACAAAAGGGAAAATCAAAAATGGTGGCTGAGAGTCCTATCTTACCCTCTGTTCCCAATTTAAATTAACTACCTTTGGTTGACACATAGTATAATATAGCCAAAACATAGTGTGAATTTGATTTATATGGGATGCACAATTGGGTGAATCAAAAGTTTTTATATAATAGTGTTGATCTAAGCATCCGAGAATCATTTCTACCTCAATTTACTTTTCCCTAGAGTCATATTTTCCCAGAGTTCATTATATGGTGTCATCTTAGGTACCTCCCCAGCGAGAAAGCAGTAATTTCTCAAAACAATGAAATCATATTCTCAATTACCCCGTCAGCTATATGTCAATCCCTTCAAATTAATTCCCAAGGTTCTTTGAACCCATTTTCCACTAATGCACTCATGGAATTATATCAAAATCTTACCTTGCCCTTGCAAGCCCATATTTTTGAATGCTTTTTGCTTGGGAATTTTGAATTTACTAGGAATAGTCCCCCGTACTCCACTTATATTTTCCCAGAAATATGAAGGCAAGTTATTTCCAGGGTTACTTTCATATTAGGTTATCCAATAGACCAATGGGTATGTAAAAACCTCCTCCCACATCTACCCAAGAAACCTTCCAGCAAGGGTAAACATGTGACGAGAGGCCACTATGATATGATTCATCCTCCTAAGTCACATTAAGGAAGTGTAACCAATGGAAACACACCTACATAGATTAATCATCAGCTACATGACCCTCATCAACCAATCTAATAAATTAGACAACTTGCCTTGGGGTACCACTGAGCTTTTGTAAAATTTAAGGTTCAGTCACTCCCATGCTATAGGCATGAGTGTGATCACCAACCCAAAGTCACTCTCACTGGGTTTCCAGCTTGTGACCAGAGAACAAAACTATTAGTCCTGTGCCACCGACTCCGAGATTTGAGACACTTTCTCAGGCCTAGAGCCCAAGTCACTACCTATAATTGAACCAGCTCTTCATATCAATACAATAACATGGAAATGATAGTGTTAAAGAAAATACTTCTTTAAGAGCTTGACTAGACCCCTACTATCCATGACAGGCATGTCGTCAAACATATCACCAATGTGTAATCTACAGGTGTAATTAACAGTTCTGAGCATAAGGGTCTCATACTTAGCTGATAATTGCTAAGAACCATTGATGCCTTAACACACCAACTTTCATTCCACACATTAGGTCATACATAAATTCATCATTGAATTACAAGTAAAAAAATGAGGAAGGTCATGCATGGTTGTTGTCATAAAACACATACATAACCAGCATAATAGGGACATAAATACTCATGAAAGTACAACCATATAGACCACATATAATCCATCAAAATTCTCATAGAAATAGAAGGAGTAATAACCTTTCATTAATGATGCAAAATCCAAACCCGAGATGGGACTTCCACGTTCCACTCGACCATAGAATGGCTGAGCCAAATCTCTCTTCATCCATTCATCCCCATGCCATATTCTAAGGATGAATTTTTTATCTCATAAAACACATCAATCAAAACTCATCCTCGGATTCCAGAGGCCATCCACCTCAACCCATAACTTTTACCGGGATCCAGAGAATTTGTCCAACCAAGGCACCAGGACTAGTAACTCAACCCACCAAGGGCTCTAGAGAATTTTTCCATCCAAGATTCCTGGACTAGTAACTCAACCCAAGTTGTTCCAAGGCTCTAGAGTGTTTGTCAAACCTAGGCTCCAAGAATAGTAACTCAACCCAAGCTAAGGAAACATGAGAACCAATCAAAACACAACAATGAAAATAAACCCACAATCACCATGCATATTTAAGAAATGGAAATGTTAGGAAATCCACTACCAATCTAGGCAATCTTCCATTCCAATGACAGATCACAACAAAAAATCCACATGCATATTCCATGCATGCCAAAGCTAGTGAAGGAAACATACATGCTACTCGGTACCTCCAAGCAAATTTGATGTAGCTACTCATCCCGATGCCTTCTTGCACTTTCCTTATCTTCCTTTACCTTCCTGCTCAAAAAATTGAGGTATGCCACACCCAGCAAGAGTGCTCCAAGAAAACTCTAAGTCTCCAAGAGTATGAGAGAGAGAGAGTGAATAATGAGAGATCTCCAAAACTCAAATGAAAAAAGGGTTACCAATTGATCCGCATAAGCCTTTTTATGAATGAGGAGTTTATTTTCTTCATTTTCTATTATTTTCCTTTAATTTCCTCCTCACATAGAACTTGCGACCTTTCACCTCATTTTTCTCATAATTTCCATTATTTTCGTAAATAAATGTGCCAAAAATTCCATTTTTCCTTTCCAAATCCTTAGCCATTTCCTTTGCTAATTTCCTTAGCCATAAGTAATCACAAGTGATCCCCACCATTAGAATTCTTCCCATTCAACTCGAAATAAGTGTCACATCATCTGTGGTTATTATTTTTAACTTTTATTACATGGAATTTTCACCAGGGATGTTACAAAACCCTCCCCCTTGGAAGACACCATCCTTGGTGTTCAATCACACATATACCTCAGCAATATGCTAAAAGAAGACATACTTCTCATGGAACTTTATAACACATCTCGATGTAGTATTTACAATGAAAGATCTATTCCAAACAAAACATCATGACAACATATTGCACAGTGGATCATGGTGGTATTTACATCCCTATACATGTGTACATATAGCAACATTACCACAAATATTTACCAAATTATATATCAAATCATATACCAAAACATAAATTAAAACATATAATAAACACCATATCTAAGCATATATCAAAACATCATATAACATATACCAACCCATCATAAAGCATATATCAACCATCATAAATCATATACCAAACCACCATAAAGAATATACCAAAACAACAAGCCAAAACTGCTTTGCCTCAACTGGAAAACAAGGATACATAGCCCACATCTAATCCAGCATCTCCCATGTAGCGTCATCGGGCCCAAAGTGCTTCCATTGGACTTTAACTTGCTTGATTTTTCAATTACGGAGCTTGAGCACCTTTTTCTACAATATCCACTGAGACTCTTGCTGGAATTCTCCATCTGGTTCCACCTACAACACAAAATAGTCAATCACATGATCAACATCCTTAACATACTTATTAAGCAATGGTATATAGAAAACATCATGGAATTTCATTTTCGAAGGTAGTGCAAGTCGATAGGCTACTGGCCCAATCCTCTCAATAATACTGAAGAGTACACAAAACCATGGTGCTAGCTTGGCACATGATCCAATCCGCAAGGAGCTCTTCTTTGGTTTGATGTGCAAGTACACCTATTCCCCAACCTAGAACTCCATGAGAAACATGTTCCTATTTGTATAAATTTTCTGCATATCCTATGTTGCATTTAGATTCTTCTTGATTACCTACATTTTCCATTCCATGTTTGCCAACACATCTGGTCCAATCAATAACCTGCTAACCAGATCAGTCCAACTAATCGTAATCTTGAAACTCTTCCCATACAATGCCTCAAAATAAATCATCCTCAGTGACTTCTCATAACCATTATTGTATGCTAAATCTACCAAAGGGATATAGTCTTCCCACTTCCTCTACTAATGCATCACATACATCCTCAACATGTCCTTCAATATCTTATTGACCCTCTGTGTTTGTCCATCCACCTGCGGTTGATAAGTTGTGTTGAAGGCCAACTCTATGCTCAAACCTGCAAATAACTCCTTCTAAAACTTTGTAGTGAATTTCCCATCCCTGTTCAGCACAATCTTCCTCGAAACACAGTGCAATCTAGCTACATCTCTAATGAATACATGTGCCACATCACTAGATGAAAATGTAAACTTAACCGGAATGAAGCCTGCAACATTTGTTAATCTTTCCACAATGACCATAATGGAATCATGCTATTTTACTGTCTTAGGCAACCCTGTGATGAAATCCATGGAAATGACCTCCCATTTCAACTCTGGAATTGCAATCGACTATAGAAGTCCACATGGATGTTTACATTGTACTTCCATTCACTGATAGTTGAAGCATCTAGCCACGAACTCTGCTACATCCCTCTTAAGAGTGTTTTTCCAACTGAGGCCTCCAAGAATAGTAGCTCAACCTAAGTTGTTCTAGGGCTCCAGAGTATTTGTCCAACCAAGGCTGCAGGAGCTAATAATTCAACCCACATCAATAAGGAATATGAGCACCAATAAAAAACAATCAATTGGGAAACCCTCAATACCATGGCTATCCAAGAAATGACAAGGCTAGTCAAATCATTGTCACGGTAGGAAATCCTCCATTCCGTTAACAGATCATAACCACATGCATATAACATGTATGCCAAAACTAGCAAGGAAACCATGCATGAAACTCGATACCTGCAAATAAAACTTTCTATAGTTGCAAATATCACTACCCCATAGACATAATAAACCAAATGAACACCCACTGGGATGTTTTTCCCAACATTCAACATGGAATACATGTCCCCTTACTTTTGTCTTATATTTTTTACCATGGAAAATCAGCATATCCATAGAGAATCATGTGCGTAGATTATATATAATTTAATACTTCTTTCACTTGACATATATCAAAATGTTAAAATACATTCCTCTTTTGTTTCTACTATAACTTTTTGGTGCCTTAACCATTTGAAAAAAAATAATGTAGAGTGCACTAGAGGACATTAAGACATATATTTTAAGAAAATGAAGGAATTTTTTACAATGGTAAGACCCTTTTAGGTTTCACTAATGAAAGGAATTCTCATATAAAGGATATAATAACTTTCATAATTTAAAAATATACATAAAATTAAGATTATAAATTTTGGAAAAATAGTTGTGAAGAATAACAATATATTCTCTACAACATAATGGAAACATATGCATTATATTTTACATGAAAAATATCATATCAATGCCAAGAAGACTTAAAATTCACATAGGTAAACACGATTTCTATAAATAAAGTTATATATTTGAAAATAAAACTAATTTTCCTATGTTTCATCTTTTTACACCATATTCCAATTCATTATCTATGTACATCTAATTATCCCTCCAAGTTGACATATTTTTTTTTCTATGTTTGCATTGCCACCAATGCATGATGAGAGACTATTATTAGCTTGTGCCCACCCATTTCCTAATGAAATGTGAGGGAGTTAACTTTGTCCTATCAAAAGGTGTTGATGCTATACCTTATTTCAACCCCAAACAATTATGTTATGCTTATACAAGATTAACACTTTTGATTTTGATATAGTTGCAAAAGTGTCTTTGCATTAGACCAATTCCTTTTTTAAACCTAATCATCACCAAGGATAAAAGAGCATTTTTCATGGGGTTGCTTCATTGATAATATGAATTATTATTTATAAAAGTGTGGATTTATATAATATGTGTGTGTGAGTTACATGTATGGTTGTAAATAGACTGATTTATTAATGCTCCAACTAAAGTCCATCTTTCCTTGTCTATTTTGTTTTCCTATGAGATTGGCTCACTACTTTTCTCTTGTAGTTTTCTTTGTAAGTTTAACATGGTTGAATGGGAAGAGAGAAGGAGGAACACTCAATTATAACATTTTCAAGGAGTAATAAATGAACTTTTGTTGAACAAAATGACTGTGTTGTGTTTGAACTACTTATGTTGTGACTCATTCAATCCTCAATATTATGACTTTGACAAGAAGGGTCCATGTCTCTTTGATCAACTCATAAAGAATACCATCAATGCTTGTTTTCCATTTTCATTTTATTTAATAATCCAAAAAAAAAGTAAATTTAATTACAAGAACTAGTAAACATGTTCCACAACTTGGGTGAGACAACTTTATCACACACTTCATAGGAATCTATAATTTTACTTTAGAAGGATATTTTAAAAATATATTTTTCAAAATGCAACATATATGTCTTCCTAATATACATATAACATTACAATAGAACATTGTCAAACATACTTAGTGCCTTGATTATTTTGGAAGGATTCATGTAGTTAATGTCACCAAGGGATAAATTCATTGCTTCGTCATCTGATCTAACTCACCATAATATGCCTAAATAATAGCTCGATCTCCATGATATTCCTCCATCCATCAAAAATTTTGGTCATCCTTAGTTTCTTCTTACTGTAGAATTCTTATTACTATGACATAACATTGTGAACATATTTTTAATGAATGTGTGCATTTCAACCAAAATTTTGCTCTCCTAATTGTCTCTTTTTCATGTTCTAGAGCACTCCAACTCTTTTTATTTGGAAATTTTCATAATGGACTATTCTTACCATAGTATCCATCCAATATTGATCTAAATTCTCATGTTCAAATGCCACACAATAGAAACCATAGCAAAACTATTATCAAACTCAATATGGAAAAGATTGAATTTAAAGGGGAGTGTAGTGTGATAGGGCATAACATCCCCAAGATTCATAGTGGAAGTAAAAGGGAAATTCATACAATCTATAATAGGTAATATCATCCTTTCACATCATACGCTTGATTAGGAAAAACATATAACATACTTGAGGAATAAATCATGTCAATCCTATCTTAAATATTATCACATGCTCACTTATAGTTGGACCGATGAACCCAAAATGGAAAACAAGCATTCATGGTATTCTTTATGAGTTGATCAAAGAGACATGGACCCTTCTTGTCATAGTCATAATATTGAGGATTGAATGAGTCACAACATAAATAGTTCAAACACAACACCCTAATTTTGTTCAACAAAAGTTCATTTATTACATTATATTGATGTATAGGGAGAGCATTGTGTCCTAAATATCCATGATAATATTTTTTTTTATAAGAATTGATTATGAAAATTCCTATAATAGGGTTGGTTGTTCTTTCATCATAGATATATTTTCTTAAATGGGATCTGGGTCGGGTTATTTGTCCATGGTGAAGATTCTATTTTCTAACACTTTAGCCATTATTCATATCAATGGTATTTTATTAAATATAAATGTTTTAAAAAATATCTAATGCAAGGGTTTCCATGTTGTATACCTTTACACAACAAATTTGGTACACACTAACTGAAATGCTCTAGATATATGCATAGATTATTCACCATTATATCATTGTAGAGACACTAATATGGGAGTTGAAATAAAATGGGTCACTTCCTATACTAATCAATTCATTCTATTACCAATACAATGAAATTATTTTTGCTGATTTCAACACCAAATACATAGAGATTTCTTCCTCCACCTTCTACGAAAAATTAGCACATTCCAACCCTTGGGTGTGAAGGTACTTCCAACATTTTTCTATTGTCGTATATTTTGGTTTATTATTATCCGTTATTATTGTAGTTCCATTCAATATATTGGAACTATTCAATCCACTACCATTATGTTTTACCTATCAATGCTTTACATTGTCTTATTGTTGTTAGTATAGCTCAAGACCAAGCTAGAGGCATCTCTTTTCCCATAAGAGAAGGTTGTGAAAAAACCAACATTACCGATTATACTCTACTCAATAATTCTGCATACAAACAAATTAGCGGATGGAACTCGATTGTTTAATTGTTTCTTGCAGTATAATTGGGGCCATGGTTAATGATCTAAATTCACTTTCCAGTCGATTGATATCAAAGACAAACTAGATTAAATGAGACGTGCTTAGCAATGTATGAGGGAGGGTAATATTGTTCACTACCTAGGGGTTCCCCTTGACATTAATGTTTCCCTCTCCATTGTAAGGTGTACTCATGTTTGTCGAAACTTCAATATAAGATTTTGTAACAAGTTATCATTTTTCAACAAACTTAAAACAACCCTCGATATATTCTACATTTTACATGTTAACCATAAATATTGTGTCTTTTTGTTATTTCTATTTCTACTAAATTTAATTTTGTAAAAAGAATCTTAGAATGCTTTATATATAATATTAATAATAATATCCATTTTTAAGGTCACAGCCAAGCCAAACACCAAATTGATATATGAGACCTCCTTGTTTGTGGGACAAGGGACCCACCTCCGCACAATGATTTGACTGCTAAGTCTACGAAGGCATACATACTCTACGCCCCTCTGGTTTTCAACCTGTGACCTCTTAGGAGGAAAAACATGCTCTTAACCATTAGGCCCACTCAAGTTGTATAATTTATGATATCATAAAGTAAAAATGAAATAGGACAAACTACTTCTTAATAATGATAACAATAAAGAGATATAAATTTATTTGAACTTTATTTTGTTGAACATATATAAATTTGCGTGTATATCATATTTGGGCTATTGGGAAAACACATGATAATTTAGTTACTAAATTAATAGTGGAGATAGTCATCACTATTGCTATCTGGAAAACCATGCCACTTGGAATTATCTATTGTTAGTCTATAAGGAGGAAAGTTTTCACCCTTGGGAGATGCTTTTAACTCTTGGATTGTTAATCCATACAAAAAAGACCAACTCTTAACCAAGTAAAAAAATCTAAGTCATACTCCAAAACCAATGTAAATTATAAATTTATGTTTTAAATATTTTTCTTTTATTATTACTAAAAAAATAATAAATTAAAATGATCCATATCATACACTAACTTTTATTATAAAACACTTTATTAATTAATCTATTTTTTATTAAATTAGTGAAGTGGGTTAATAAAGGATAGCCTTAACTTTTTTTGGATGATGTTTTAAATTAAGAAAAAAAATTGTTAGTATTAGTTCTATGATGATTTTTGAAAAAAAAAAAAAAAAAAAAACAATTTGGACCAAGTTTTAAGTTTTTTTCCTGTGAAAAGAAACTCCTATTCTCATTATAAGTAAAGAAATACATTCTGTAAATACACAATTTTCATGTACATTCTGTGTGGGTCTACCTACCAAGAAAACATATTCGTGTTTTAAACAGTCAATGTATGATGAAAATATACCCAAATAATAGTCGATGGAAAGAATGGAATTGTTCAGTTTCGTGAAACTTTGTCACTGACCATAATCCTTGATGCATAAGTAGGCACTCTTTAGAAATCTGTTTAGCAGTACCATTCCTACCCGTGTAAACATGGATACATGTGAAAGTTGTAAAAATATAATATTATATATTGAATGTCCTCCACAATATCAACAAGTAATATATTCCTAGTAAATTCAGTCTTGTTGAGCCATTTAACATCAACCAAAGACCCCCCAAAGTACTGAAGATGTCAAAATCCCTTTTCAACATAAAAAATGATAAGAGCACGACAAGCATGAACCTCAACTCAATTGTTTAACCCCTGACCCAAACCCATCTTAACATCAAAGATATGATTTTCGTTTAGGTGAGTAAAAAACCCCCACCGTAGGTGGGTTTATTCTCTTGAGATGCATCGCTGAAAAATCCCCATGGCCTCGATGGATTAGGATCTTAAATGAAAATAGGCCTACTGAGTTGGGAGAACCATGCCTTCGAAAAATGTGAAAGAATTGCCAAACCCTCAACTGAATTTTTTTCCTAGATATCAACGAGAGTCTGAGAAAATCACCTTATTTCATTCTATTGAAATACCTCAAAGATGCCATGCACCTTTCTAGCCCTGTCTCCACAAGGTAGTGCGGGCAGGGGCATTAGTATGTGTCAGGCGTGTAATGCTATGGTCCCTCATAAAATAAATAAGAGGTTGAGGGAGAAGGCATTCCTCAAGAAGTCCAAGCCACGGAGCATAACCAATGTGTAAACTATTGCATTACCAACTCGCCACGCAAAACCAAAAGCCACCAAATCGAAGCAGTGACGGAGAATTGCATGTGAGATCACCAATATATTATGTCTTAGCTTGATAAAATAGCACTCCCAGTCCTCTAGAGACAATGTAGCAACATATTTTTGAATAATCACCTTTGTCTAGAGACTCTAGGTGAATTGAAATCTACATGTACTTTTTGCAACAGGGGATTTTGAGAATAAGAAAATATTTTTGGGGCCCCATCCCCCAAGGTGCTTCGGAATAACCAACCTACTCCAATGAACCCAAGGAAAGACAAAATGTTCCATGGACTTGCTCACAGAAATTTGAAAAACAACCTCTCGATTTTCTCAAAGGTACCCGTAGAAATCTAAGTTAAGGGCATGCAATAAACTCATATTGCTTCCATTACCATTTTAACTAGTACCTATCTTTCTACCCTAGACAAAAACCGAAAACACCAAACATTTAAACTTTTCTCAAACTTAACCAATAGCCAATGCTAGTTAACTTTAAGTGGAAACTGATATAGTTGAACCCAATATCAAGGTCCAATATTTCATAAGGGAAAATGGATAGCATATAGACAATCTCTTGCTCCTAAAAATTTTGTACAGTAATAGAGGACTTCCTGACATTGATCACCGTCCTCGTCGCAACAACAAATAATTTCATAATCTCAGCCAATATAGTTATATCACAACCCAATCCATTGCAAGAAAAAGGGATGTCATCAACTAAAAGAAGGTGTGTGATGGACAAGAGCTGAGCAGTGACCACACCATGAAATTCCTTTCGATGAGACACATCTTTGATCATAAGAGTAAGACCCTTGGAAACAACAATAAATAAAATGGCGGATAAATGGCATCCCTAATGAAGACCATGTTGTCCTTGAAAAAAATGAGAGGTAGAGCCATTGATCTGGATTGCGAAGGAGACAGAGGTTAATAACCCCATAATCCAATTTATGAAATGAATATCAAAGCCCACCTACGTAAGAAGGCGAATAAAGGACCGACTGACTCTCTGATATGCTTTAGAAAAATCAATCTTGAAAACTACACCCTTCAATTTCAACAACTTTATACTATGTAATCCCTCCCTCGCGACTCCAATGGCCTCATGAATTTGACACCCTCCCAAGAGCCCGAATTGTTCTTGATATATAACCTTCAAGAGGATAGGCTTGATCCTTCAGTTAATGACCTTTGAGATGACTTTATAAACACAAGTTTAGAAAGGGATATGGGCTCCAAATCCTCAAAAGATGAAACGTTTTCAACCTTTGGTATGAGGGCAATAAAAGTCGAGTTAAAAGTAGGGAGGATCTTCCCATCTTGGCGAGTCTCATTCACAGCCACGAGAAGGTCAGACACAAAAAAATCAAAGAAACAAGTAAATAATTAACATCCCAGCCATCCGAACCTGAACTCTTGCCTTTCTGAAAGCTAGAAAGGATCACTTTAAGCTCAACTTCTGATACATACCCCATCAGCAGCGTCCACAAAGCTCCTAAAGAATTGTGCCACACTAATAATGTCAACAATGTTAATCCCTTGGGTTTCTTGAAAGTTACCCCTGAAGTGATTCACTCCCATATTAGTAAGCCCATGAAAATTTGATACCTCGCACCCCTCCTCATCCAACATCCCCCCGATAGCGCTTCGTAATTTCCTACCTTTAGCATGGCATGGAAAAATTTTGTGTTTTCATTGCCATTGTCCAACCAAATGACCCTACATTTGAGCCTCTGCGTCTCTTCCTTCTACACTAAGATGTCATTCTCCCTAGACACAATTTTGTGATTAGAGTAATGAGACTCTCCTGATTGAAGACCTTCAACCCCCAACTCAGAAAAACCCTTGATCTTCTTTTCAACCTCGAATAGATCTTCTTCCTCCCTTCTTCTCATACACACCACCTATTCTTTAACCACACCTTTGATATGTTTAAGTTTGCGGGCAAATAGTCCTACAACATATACACCTATACAACTATAAGGACTCGAATTGTGCTTAACCACCTTTTAGAAAGCCTCATCATTTAACCAATGAGCATTCAATTTAAAGGGAGTCATTTACGGAGGCAGAGGAATTTCCCGAACAGTCAAAAGTGGCCGATATCCGAGCAAAAAAAATTCAAAAAAACTTGTAGAGGTAGTGATTGAATCATGTTTTTGATGATGGAAATGGATTCAACACGATCCAAAACTTCCGGGGCACCTAAAATCTTGAAGTTTGACAACTATAACTTGGATTAAGAAAAACCCCGACTAGATTTTTTCAAAATATGGAATTTCCATAACTTTAGGGGCAAAAAAGTAGTCTCGTTAGATTACCACAATGATTACAAAGTCCTTCAGTACCCACGAATTGATAAATAAGAGAAAAACATTGCAATGTAATTTCATCCCTGAAAAATTGATAAGCATCTTGGAAACTTATCCTCCCACAGTCTTTGGTTCAATTAGAACACAAGTATTGAGTCTATGAAAATAATATTTAGAAAATGCATCCACTCTCACTCTCAAACTTAACCATAAATGTGTTTAAATCAACTTTTTATATGGTAAAAATAGATTTATCACCATCCAAAAAAACCGTCCCCACTTAAAATCTTAAAGCTCCATAACTTTAACCCACATTTTCCAAATTTTCTCCAAATTTCTTGAAAAAAAATTCCACTATTTTCGGACAAAATCTTAACTTAGTTAAATTTATCCCTCCCTCACTATATTTAAATTTATACCTGGTGGCGATGAATTTTAAGTAAAACTTGAATTTTAATTTGACCAACATTAGGAGCTTCCGGGAATGCCAATCGATGGATGCTTCCCGGAAGCCAGGCTCATACGATCTGCTCGCGTTCGTTTTGGAAAAAGTCAAACGCCACTTTCAATACGAAACAATAGTGGCACTTATTACGTGCTAATTACAGGCTTTGGTAAGGCGTCCTGACCAAATAACGCTGTCAATGTACAGTTGTACGCTCAGATGATATGGTCGTTGCCAACAAATTGAGGCACGCGGATGAACTAGTCGGTGTTTCCTTCTTCGCATTACACCAAATATCGTGTTGAATAAGAAAATCGAATCCCTCATTCCCGGAAGCTGACCTCGCGGCAATACCTATATATATTATGTCATGCTATCTGCTCCCCTTCACAACAACTCTTTCTCAATTATCTGCCTCGAGAAACCTCTTCACTTTATTTCCGAGGAAGGGAAAAGATTGGCTCCATACACTTTCTGCGACACAGATTTCCACTAGTATCTTTTGATCACAGCTACTTTTGAAAATATGGGTGGATTCAATACACTTCTCTGCTTTCTTTTGGTGCTGGCATTGATAAGCTCAGCCTCTCCCGCACGGGCACCAGCTCCGTCCCCCATTGCAGCAGCTCCGAAGGCGTGGCCGGTTCAATCCCAGCAGCGCCATCGCCGGCTTCCCCCGCACCTGCGACTTCCCCAACTGTTTCTTCTCCCGCCTCTGCTCCTTCTAAAGCGGCCACCCCGCCAAGCTTAGCCTCCTCTCCCACTTCTCAAACTCCAACATCTAGCCCATTGCCTCAAGGCCCAGACACCGCTTCGCCACCGAACGCCAGCAGTGGCGCTGTTTCTACCGCCAGTATGGAGAAGATGGCTATCTTTGGTGCTGCCTTTCTCAGAGCCGCCACCTTGCTTCTTTAAGCTGCCTCTATACATTATCATCTCCATGTGAAACAGATACGATGTGAAACGAAGTGGTACAGATGTGCGCAGATGGGATTCATTCATCTCATTTCGACCTATGATTGCAATATTCCTTTTTCTGTTTCATAGAGTGGATAAACCCCATATTCGTTGGGCATTCCTTATTATACGATTTCTGAATACGATAATTTTTTTAATATAGAATTATTATTCTTTATTTCCTTCAGCGTCAAACTCGGCTCTGCACGGTTATAATTTAAGGTTTTGTGCAGAGTTTGAATGTGGATCATTCATATAAATCACTGCATCACATCGTATTGGAAGATTTTCATGTACAGTTTATGTGAAATGCAATAGCATATTAATGAAATCGTGATGAGCACCTGGATGATAAAAATTGCACAACTAACACTGAATCTCAAATATTTTTGCATCCATTGGAACCCTAACAAATCATCAAAAATGAAAATGTAGACTGTTCAGGAATTACAGATTTATAAATTGCTGGCTGTTGTTTCAGTAATCTTAAGACGATGCGATTTAGATTTACAAATGGATGGATTTTCGGTACAGTAATCACAATGACAAATGGCTGGTTGCTAATCACAATGTCAAATTTTCCCTGATAATCGGCTCCTTCATAATTAATTGTTAATTGAATGGCAGTAAGAATTTGGGTTCTTGTGTATTTGTCAGCCGTTCTCATGGAAAACATTGTCCGCTCACTGTTAATCTGATTGTTGTCGGCTCACTGCTAATCTGATTTTGGTTTTCAAGTTTTAATTGTTATTGCAGTTTGAAGCTCCTGACCTAACCTAGGGATGGCAGGATTGCAGGGAGAGACCCCTTATCTAGAGAGGCATATATATTCTATCTTTTTTGGTTTTGAATATGTGACTGAGGAAAAACATGTTTTTAATCATTAGGTCCACTCAAATTATATAGTAATCATTAGGCCCACTCAAATTATATAGTAATGTAAAGTGGGAGATGTAATTTTAAAAATATAAAGTTAATAAAATTTATTAAAAACAATTAATCAAATGAGATATCATTGGGATTCAATGTTGGAATTTAATTCCAACTGCAAACAATTAATACAGAACCGAAATCTGATCTTCAGTAGCCATTTCAGATTGTTCAGTGCCGCAAAAGCCCACTGATATTTTGAGCATTAAATTCAGAATTAAATCCCCTGCAGACAACCGACTTGTTTTTGCTGAAAAGGCATCACCGCCTTGCATCACCGCCTTCTGCAATAAATACAGAGATAAAGATCAACAGATTTTTTTCTTAGTTTATAGTTTATTTCAGATATTTATTTTCCTATAAATGTAACGCACAACAGTTCTGTTTATTAATCAGGCAGTGCAAAAGATTTCTGAACAGCAGTTCTGTTTTCTGTCTGAGTTTTAGAACAGCAGTTCTGTTTCTGAGAGAAGGTTAGAAGAACAGAGTGTGTCTCTTCTGTAAATGCACAGTAGTGCTGAACCTACGATTTTCTGAGTTAGAGAAAATCGATTTCTGGAACTGAAGCGTTCCTCTTTTGTAACAGCTAAGTTTTCTGTATCAGTTTTTGTTTACTGTTCATGAATACAAGTTTGCAGTTTATGAGTTTACTGTATTGCTGATTTTCTATTGCTGTTACACTAAGTGTCAAAAACACTTTGTTATTTCTCTCTATGTCTATTAGTGGTTTGACGCCCCTTGCTTTAGTTGCTGTTACACAAAGCGTCACTTTTCTTAAAGTGCTTTAGCGTCAAAACAATTTTCTGTTTTTCTGAGTTATTAAAAAAAACAGAGTATTTTTCCCGTTGCTGCAACACCACGATCAGCGTTGCTGCAACACCAAACTGTGTTGCTGCAACACCGATTCCAGAAAGCAATTTTTCTGTTTTTCTGTGTTAACAAAAACAGAGCGTTATTTCCTGTTGCTGCAACACCGAATCCTGTTGCTGCAACACCAAGTCCAGAGAACGAAATTTTCAGTTTTCTGAGTAAAAACAGAGCAGTTTTGTATTGTCTGTTTGTTTAGGAATTTAGCAGAAAATTCCATCATATCAGAGAGTTGTTCTGGGATGTTTTTTGTTATGGAATTCACCATAAAAATTCCAACATGGTATCAGAGCTAGTTTAGGCACTCAGTGAGTCAAAAACAGAGTTTTGTTTTTCACTGTAGGAGCTGTAAGAAGTTCAGTGAGCAGATTTTTCCAGCAGAGAAAGTTTTTGCTTGTTTTTAATTTTACAGTCAGCATCTTTTCTTTTAAAATGGCAGATGCTGGAACAGGTTTGACAAATTCCCAACTGCCACAGTTCAATGGGAAAAATCACAGTGATTGGTCCATAAAAATGAAAGCATTGTTTGCTTCTCAAGGAATATGGGAGCTAGTTGAAACTGGCTATGCTGAACCTGCAGATGCAACAGCACTGGCTACTTTGACAGCAGCAGAAAGAGACCAGCTGAAGAGTGACAAGAAGAAGGATGCCAAAGCCCTCTTTCTTCTCTTCCAATCAGTACATGAAAGTATCTTTCCACAGATTGCAGCAGCAACAAAGTCCAAAGAGGCATGGGATACTCTCAAAACTGCCTATCAAGGCATGGAGAAGGTGAAGACTGCAAAGTTGCAGATGTTGAGGAGAGACTTTGAAACACTCAGCATGAAGGAATCTGATACAATAGATTCATTCTTCACTCAGGTTATTGGGCTGATAACCCAAATTAGATCTCATGGTGAAATCCTTGAAGAAAGAAGGATCGTAGAGAAGATCTTGAGAAGTTTACCCTCAAGGTTTGAAGCT
>APFE030029770.1:8806-56789 GCA_000404065.3 Pinus taeda
TTTGAGTTAGTTTATGGCTTGGATGTTACCCTTCCTGTGCATTTGAGGTTACCAGCTTACCAATTGCTACAAAGTTTTACATCTAATAAAGATGTTGTGCAATGCAGGATTGACCAAATTGTAGAATTGGATGAAACCAGAAGAAGAGCATTTGAGCATTGTTGTAAAAATCAATCTAAAGTAAAAAGAAATTTTGACAAATCATCTAGGAATAGAATGATTTCTAACAATGATATGGTTTTGCTATGGGATCGCAAGAATGAAAAGCCAGGAAATCATGGTAAGTTTGACAGTTTGTGGCTTGGACCATACATTATCAGGGAAGCAGCTGGACAAAATTCCTACCATTTGAGCACTTTGGATGGAAAACCACTTGAGTTACCTGTGAACGGCCAACTGCTCAAATTGTTCTACAAAGAAATTATTTGATGCCATGGGGCATCTTTTTGTATCATATTTCTAACCCTATCTCGTGTCATTTTTGTTTAATTAGTTTTATTTCATGAATAAATTGTCATTATGTTCATAGAATAAATTTCCATTTCTTCGTTTCTGTATTCTATTTCATTTGATGATATTTTGAATGGATACCGCTGATATATGTCTTTTGTCAGTTGATGCAGATTCCAGGTTCTTGCACACTATCACTTTGTATCTAGCATGCATCCCCATATGGAGCCAAATGTTGACCACTAGAGTGGCACCTGATGATTATATGAAGACTCCATGCCCAAGGATGATCCAGAGGACACTTGTACCATCAGAATGTCATCAGTCAACAGAGTTTTTTAACTCTACTTCTATCTTCTCATCATCTTTCTTGTACCCAGATTCCACACCCTGCGGGGAATTGTAATAAGTGATACTAGTAATGATGAGTTTTTTGAATTTGTAACAGGCCTAGGATGTTGGGACTCGATCAGCAAACGAGTACACCTTGGAGTGTTTTTTTATCTAGTTAATTATCCCTTCTTTTTCAGAGGCGGATAATTTTCTGGATTTTTTTCACTCATTTTTTACCCCAAAGCCGAGGTGACGGTTTGAAGATTGAGCCCCTGACACATCTTAGTGTCTAGAGTCGATGTATATTACCATACTAGATCACACAAAAAGTTTCGTGGAATTTGGCTAGGTCTAAGTAGGATTTTTTAATAGTTAAAAATTTCCCGCAAAACAGGATTTTTTAATTATTTTTTATGTAAAGGCAGAGGACACTTGTACCATCAGATGTCATCAGTCAACAGAATTTTTTAACTCTCCTTCTATCTTCTCATCATCTTTCTTCTTTGTACCCAGATTCCACACCATGCGGGGAATTGTAATAAGTGATGCTAGTATGATGATTTTCTTGAATTTGTAATAGGCCTAGGATGTGGGACTCGATCAGCAAACGAGTACACCTTGGAGTGTTTTTTTTATCTGGTTAATTATCCCTTCCTTTTCAGAGGCGGATAATTCTCTGGATTTTTTCAATCATTTTTACCCCAAAGCCGAGGTGACGGTTTGAATATTGAGCCCCTGACACATCTTAGTGTCTAGGGTCGACTTATATTACCATACTAGATCACACAAAAAGTTTCGTGGAATTTGGCTAGGTCTAAGTAGGATTTTTTAATAGTTAAAAATTTCCCGCAAAACGAGATTTTTTAATTATTTTTTATGTAAAGGCATAAATAAGTGGCCTTAGGAAATGTCTGGGGCGTATGACCACTCGAAATTCATCCTCAGAGGCCCAACATTCTCCTAGAGCCTACTTTGGGGGTCAAAAAATGACTCAAAGTCCCTCAAAAGCCGATTTTTCAAGTGACAGTAGCAAAAATGAAGAAGAAATTCAAAAAAATGAATAATTGGAAAAATTTATAAATTTTTCCAAAGTCAAAATAAGTCAAATTTTGACATGGAAATTATGTGGAGAGTCAAAGGTGATGTGGCAGAGCATGTGGGACCCACCTCATAAGGTATAACAGGCTCAAGTCAAAAGTTTCAACTCAAAGTCAAAGAAAGTCAAAGCAAGTCAAAAGACAGTCAACAAAGTTCCACGTTGAAGTTCATAAAGCATCGAATTGCTACAGTTCACTTTTGATTTAATTTAAATCAAGTTGGAATTAAAAATGCAAATGTAAACTAAGTGAGCACGTGGGACCCCACCTCACTACATGTGATTTACGTATAGCTGAAATAGACAAAAGGCACATGTTAAAAAATAAGCTCCACGTTGGCCCAATCAAAGCTCCACGCAATTATTAAAGGCAGCCACATGTTCATAAACAGCAGTTTACGTGGGCATTTCCAGCAGTTATCAAAGGCAGTCAACGGCAGTCCGTACGCAGGTCAGAGCATGTTTACGTGGGCAGCATGTTTACGTGGGCAACAGTGTTACGTGGGCAGCATGTTTACGTGGTTTGCAACAGCCAATACACAGCTACCTATCAGCTTCCACGTATGAGCAGATTTTGTGCACGTGGGCAGTCCCAACAGTTTAAAGGGCAGTCAACAGCAGTCTACAAAGGCAGCCAACACACGCAGCAGTCAACTATAGTCTATACGCAGTTCTGAGGACAGCATTGAAGTTTGGTTTGCATGGTGTCATTGCCTTCAATTTTTATTGAGAAGTCAATCAGTTTAGAGGCAGCCAAGCAACAACAGTTCAAAAAGATATTCATAGGCCAGCAAGGCTCTATTGACTGCCAACTACAGGATTGCATGGACAGTCCTCTAAGCCACTTGTACAAATTCGTTTTACATTGGGATTGTCACTTGCTACACTTGTCATTGTCTCTTGGCATTGGGATCTCCTCCCATTTCTTATTTATATGAGCCTTGGGCTCTTATTGTATCATGACAGAACGAGCTATTGGGCTGGCGGAGACTCTGCCAGATTTTGTACTCATCTTTCACATAAATAAATAAAAGTCTTTGGGGTTACTGGCTTCTTTTGTGGCGCATGCCTTGGTTGATGAGGTATACCTGTGTCGTTTGATGTTATTATTCATTTGATCTTACATTTGCTATCTAGTTGTTTTTCTTTGTGCATTTGCCTGAGGGCATTATTGTCTAGGGAGGAGAGATTTGCAGCTATCTCAAATCTCCTTTGGGCTTGGTATATTTTGTACACTTGTTGTAGCTTGTCATTCTCGGTTGAATGACAAGCTCAACTTGGTCTCTATATGCCAAGTCTCTTTTGCACTAACAATTGGTTTGCAAGCATTTTGTGTTTTCAAGGGATAGGTTGCCAGCTCTATTGGAGTGTGAGGACTTCTTCGGTTGGAATAGTCACCTCCAAGGGTATCAAAAGTCCCACAAGTTGTTCAAGCCAACAATCTCATAAGACATCAAAAGATTTACTCAAGAGGGTCCTGAACACTTTGTTATTTCTATCTTGAAATTATCGATATTTTCTTCTTTTCATTTGAAAGCATTTGACTTCGTTCTAAGCAAATAAAAAATACAATAAAAAATTTTCATTTCTTAAAGAGCAACGCTTTGAAGGCACTGGTCGTTTATGTGTTTCATGCTTATCTCATGTGTTAATAACTATTGCTCATATCAGGTTTTGCTTATAGATCTTAGATAAACAATCTATTTAACTCTAAAAAAATTCTCCTAGAAACTCGCATCTTTGTTTTTAGCTTAACTTTTCATTAGGGACCACCCCCCTTAGCTAACTTAGGAGATAGCTCAAACGGAGAGAGTTGGGATTAGTGTGACAACCCCTTCTTTGAGTTCCCTGCCACCGACCACACCTTGTGGGGTTGAAGGCTTTTCTCACTGACTTGTAGGTAGGTGCGGGCGGCAGGGTCAACAGGGCCAACCCCTTGTTCACTGCTTTTGAGGGTCCTACTCTTCATTGTGGCACCCATGAACCTCATTAGGCCTCTTAGAGGGCTCTACGACATGCATAAATTATTACTTGACCTCTTAAGAGGCTTATGTTTTTAGCTAGTTTGGTGGGTTTGTCACCAAAAGTTGAATTATTAGAACATTATTTTATTTTTGGGGCGCATGTAGGCCATGGAGGCTAATTCGAACTACTAATTTGTGTATAAATATAAGTGAGATGAGCTCATTTGTTCATCATCACTTTGGATTGGATCTTTTCTCTCTTGTGAGAATTTCACACTTTTTCTTAGAGGATGAATTGGAGCTTTATGGATGAATTTTGATGTGTGGATTTGGTTTATCTTGTCTTGGAGCTTCTCTATTGTCAAATTGTTGATGGTTGGATATACTCTATTACATGTAAGTACATGTTTTTAATGCTATACTTGTTTTACTTTGTCATATACATTGGACTGGGATTTTCGCTATTTTTAGGGCTAATTGTTGCATGCATTACTGCTTAAATTGTGGAATTGTGTCTCTATTATAACATCTCTCAATGTATGGGCCATGTAATGTGAATGAAATCTCCTAGGGGTAATTTTGTCAACGAATTTATCTTGATAGGCCATCACCTTTTGCACATCGAAGTTTAAAAGCTGCAAGATTGCTTCTCTTTGACCTAAAAGGCTAGCAAAGTAGTCTTAAGGCCTCCTTGACCATGAACCAAAGGTCCTCACTCATATTAAACATAGACTCCATTCTCCCAAGACTAAGGCACTGATCTACGAAAAAGTGGTCACCTTAAACCAACTTCTTTCACTTTTTCCTAGGTTTAGACAAGTTGGGTCACCTAGGGCATCATTTTCCCGATGAACTAGCCCTCCAAAACGTTTGATCTCCTAGCCTCTCCTGCACTAGTGTTTCCGCAAGACCTCCTCCAAATTTGAGGCCATTCCGATCGTGAAGTTGTGAGAAAAGCCAAGCCCTAGCTCCGAGATCAAACTTTGCCCCAACATCCCCAAGGCTAGTACCTTATTGGATCAGTTCAACACCTTTAAGTGAAAATTCTTTCTTTGATCCTTTACCCACCTTGTCTAGGGTAAGAACATCATTGGTTACTATACTCATTCCCCCTATCCTAGACCGGGTCCACTTGGTCCCGTGTGGTCCCATTCCCGTGAAAAGACAATTCTTCAAGAACCATCTAGGATACCAATTACAATAAGTATTTTAGGGTTTAGGAAGTTCCTTCATAAGTTATATCCCATAAACTTAACCCTTGAATCCTCCTTTCCTTTCCCTAGAAGACATTGTACTTTGCTTAGGAAGCAAGCAAGCCTTACCCTTATAACTCTTCCGGGAAAGGGATTGTTTGGGTCACTCCACATCATTTCATTGACTTATCCTTCATTTGTGACTCTATAATATACTGGGTCTCCTCCCATTGGTGAAACTACGTAAATAGAAGGGAGCCTTAATTGGGTGACAGTGGGCTAAGTCTCTATTTGTTGCCCTTGGCCTAGCATTTGCCCTTTAGGGATCCCCCTTAGGTCCCCTATTAGTTTGAGTGGTAACAAGAACTACACTAGATGGATGTAATGGCCGCTTTCCTCAATGGAGTAATTGAGGAAGAGGTGTACATAGAGCAACCTCAAGGATTTGAGGTATATGGGAGAGAGTCTTATGTTTGCAGGTTGAAAAAGGCCTTGTATGGACTCAAGCAAACTCCAAGAGCTTTGTATGCTCATATTGACAGCTATTTGATGAGATTGGGATTTTCTAAGAGTGAATTTGATCCAAACCTTTAAGGTTGTAAAGAATGCACATGTGATCCTATTATTATATGTTGACGATTTGTTTTTGCAAGAAGCCTCTTATCATTCAGCGCAAGAAGCAGTTGGCTTCTGAATTCAACATGAAGGATCTTGGTTTGATGCACTATTACTAGGATTAGATGTATGGCAGAAACCTCGCGAAGTCTTCCTTGGTCAAGGAAAGTATGTGATAGAGATCCTTAAGAGATTCAATATGATGGATTAAATTCGTGGCGACCCCTATGGTGACTAACTTGAAGAAGTTAAGAGGCCCTAACTCCAGATTGTTAGCTCAATCTATGTACCAACGACTGATTGGTATGTTGATGTATTTGGTTAACACCAGGCCGGACATTTGCTGTGCTATGAACACCTTGAGCCAGTTCTAGGTAGAACTAAGACATGAGCATTGGATTGCAGCAAAGCATATCTTGAGATATTTGTGTGGCACAATGAATAATGGCTTGAGTTATGTTGCAAACAAGGATGTACAACTTCAGAGATATATAGACGCTGAATGGGCAGGAAGCGCTGAAGATAAGAAGAGTACCTCGGGAGTATGCTTCAATTTGGGATCCGCTATGATATCATGGATAAGTAGAAGCAGAGGTTGATTGCACTCAGCACCACTGAAGCAGAATACATCGCAACCAATGAGGCTTGTATTTAAGGAGTATGGTTTCGAAAGGTTTTGCAGGATTATTCGGCCAAGAGTTAGAACCGACGGTGATACACTGTCATAATCAAAGTTGTGTGAAGCTTTTAGAGAATCTCATGTTCCATGACAAGTCGAAGCATATTGAGATCAAGTACCACTACATTTGTGACATGGTGCAGAGGAGAGCAATAAGGCTCGAGTACATCTCTGTCGATGAGAACACAGTTGATGTTCTGACAAAGTCGTTGCCAAGGGACAAGTTCGTATACTTCAAAGACAAGCTGGGGCTCGTAGAGATCACTCCTCTCATTGAGAGGGAGTGCTGATATGTTTGCAGCACGAATGGACATTCTCCCAAAGGGGAGAATGGATCCGAGAGACTCAAAGGGCTCAACAGGAAGTGTTGAGTGAGTGTTTGTTGGAGGAGGACCCTAATTACACACTAGAAATGGTGGAGTGAGGTCTTGGACCCTAATCACACACCAAACATGGTGGAGTGAGGTCCTTCAGCATCTAGACCTTGATCACACATCGGAAGGGTGGCGTGAGGCACTAGACTTTGATCACACAACGGGTAGGGTGGAGTGAGGTTCGATTCAACATCTAGACCCGATCACCAACCAGGAAGGGGTTGAGTGAGGTGTTGATTTCTATAGCATTGGTTGTGCTCTAGCCTCGAGATTTTGTAGAGAGGCTAAGACACATGCATTCTCCAATACCCAAAAATCGTTTGGGAAAATTACACGTAGAGATGATTTAATTAAAATAATTAACTTTTTTAAATGGTTCCCTAAGTCTAAACTTAGGAAATTTGGTTAATTAAAGGGTATTAAATCTGGTGTGAATCTTCTAGAAGAAGACGAGGATCGACTCCTATAATCTTAGTCATTGATTATGTTTTAATCTTGGTCGTTGGTGCTCCAACGAGAGATTATAAGAAGGAGCTTGACGAGCACTTGGAGAACACATCGAGTGAGAGAGATCAAGAGATCGAATTTCTCAAGAGTAACAATGTTGAGTTGCTGAAGTGAGATCGAGTGATCTTCTTGCAGTGAGGGGCAGGGATAGTAGTTTGGAGGAGAGTTTTCCAGATGTGGAGAAGGCATAGAGAGATTCAGAGAGGCTACGCAAAAGCAGCGCAAAGCTTCAGAGGGAGCTCGGAATTTAGCTAGGAGAGTCGAGATCTAGTGCCAGTAGTCGGGGTGTGAGACTAGAGGGCCAGAGGGTCGAATTTCCAGACAATAGGAGATTAGAGGAGGAGGTGACGCAGAGCCCAGAGGTTGTGATGTAGATCTGCGTAGGTGACGTAGAGGATGCGTAGAGGCAGCATGGGGCTAGCCTTCAGCCTTCCAGAGCTTGATCAATGTCAGATCTCCAGAAATAGTGTGAGATTTTTCTCACTAACTCTTTGCCAATTTATTCTCTGTATTAGATTGCCAGTTTGGGCATCTAACGATTTGTACTTAGAAACTATTGCATAATAATAAAACCCTCAGCTGCTGCACCAGTTTTTCCAAGTTGGGTTTTTCTGGGGACATTGTCCAAAAACAACTGTGTAAATGTGTGTGTGTGTGTTTATTTCTCTCCAGTGCAGTATTTAGTTTCTACAATATATAGTTTGTGTAGGCTGCAGTGTATGTATTTCGATATTTGTTGCAGAAAAATGTAAGTAATTTGTTTAACGAAATCTAACAAATAGGAGAAATATCATCAGTTTGCTGCAGTAGGAATCGGGTCACCGATTCTTCACATGGTATCAAAGCACAGATCGTAAGCATAAGAGCTCAGCGCAGAAAGGAAGAAGGATGTTCGAATTTCTGCCTTGTTAGCAGTTCGAAATTCCAGAGGTAGCGCAATCCTTGGGCCAAGGAGGTCGATTTTTGAGGAAAGATCGATTTCTTTGAGTGATTCGATAGAGAAATTCAATTTCCATATCGAAGCTTTCCAGAGGCAGAAGGGAGCAACATATTTTTTTTGCAGAGCAAATCTTTAGCTAGGACAGAGTTCTTTTGCAGCAGTTGCTAGCAGAATAGCGTCAAAAGGAGAGGAGAACACATACTGAGGGAATTCCTTTCTTAGAGAACTTCTAGCCAAAAAGTTTGAATTTTCCTAGCAGAGAAACAATAGTTGTGTGTGGGATTTCTCACTCCAGAAGGGAGTACGAATAGCTGGGCAGCAGCTGTGCAAAGGAGAAGAGGAAGCAATTTGACTTTTTTTTCCAAGAGAGATGACATCAGCTGGGTTGGGAGATCAAGATCGGTTGGACGGAGCCTCCAACTATGTGATTTGGAAGGCCAGGATTTCCTGCCTTCTAGATGAGCATGATCTCAAAACTTATGTCGATAGCATGGTAACTATACCCACTGATGCAGATCCGCTCAAGAAGTACAAGAAAGAGATGGCAAGAGCTAAGAGATTCATTCTCGATGGGGTTCGAGATCATGTAGTATCTCACATAGCTGGCAAAGATACTGCCCAACAGATGTGGGAAACATTGGCTATGCTATACGAAGGATCTTCTAAGCAACGAAAGATGTACTTGGAGGAGAAGCTGAGATGCACGAGATTGCAAAAAGGGGAGCGTGTAGACCCCTTCCTTACTAGACTTCAGGATGTCCGAGATTAACTGGCTTCAGTAAGATCAACGCCCCAACCTACAAAGTTTGTACGATTAGCGCTGAACAACGTTTCTGAAGATTGGCAAGTTTTCGTCCAGAGCATCCTAGGCAGAGAAAAACTGCCAGATTGGGAACGTGTGTGGGTTGATCTATAGCAAGAGGAGATGAGGCATGATCTGGTGAAGGCCACCATCAGTGGCAGTAGCACCAGTGGGACAAAGGGAGTGAAGGAAGAGGAGGACGTGGCCCTTGCAGCAAAGGGGTAACAGGAGCAACACAGAAGAAAGGAGGACATTTCGAAGATCAAGTGCTTCAAGTGTGGTGAGTTGGGCCACTACAACACTCAATATCCTCTTAGAAAGAAGGACAAATAGGAGAAGCAGGATCAGCAGGTTGCATCAGCTGAGATCGACAAGTTGTCCTCTAGATTGGAGGAAGAGTTTTCCATGATCGCCAAGTTACCTCCAGGGGTGAGGTGGGGTGATCTGGAGTTGTAGCCCCAGAGAGCTACAAGATGGGCAAGATTCTTGAGGAGATCCACCTCATGAATCAGTACCTTGCTATGGGAGCCCAAGACATGCAGTAGCAAGATGGATTAGTGGAAGTTGGTGTAGTTAGGTTCAAGAGTGACAGATGCAGTAGCTAGTAGCAGGTCAGAGACTGAGCAGTGCAGAGTGGAGTTGGCAGCAGTGCAGAGTCAACAACATCGTAGAGGCTTCAGTGACAGCGTAGAGGCTAGCGACAGTCAGAACTCGGACGATGGATTCATCATATTGACCACAGTTGGTTCAGTATTTTGGATGCTTTTCCGTTGCAATTGTTGCAGTTGCAGTCGAAGTAGATGGAGAAGATTGCAATGCAGATGCAATGTTGGCAGCGATTCAGCAGGGCTAGCAGCAACACGGATGCAACAATCCGAGTTGCGTAGTGGTTGGTGGGTAGCAAAAACCATACATCAACAACGCAGCAAGAGATGGTGCAAAGATAGAGTGATGCTTCAGTAGGTTGCAGCACTAGAGCACATTCCTCGCTAAGAGGGAGTGTTGATTTATGTAGCATCGGTTGTGCTCTAGCCTCGAGATTTTGTAGAGAGGCCAAGACACATGCATTCTCCAATACCCAGAAATCGTTTGGGAAAATTCCACCTAGAGATGATTTAATTAAATAATTAACTTTTTTAAATTGTTTCCTAAGTCTAAACTTAGGAAATCTAATTACTTAAAGGGTATTAATTAAATCTAGTGTGAATGTTCTAGAAGAAGACGAGGATCAACTTCCAATTAATCTTAGCTGTTGATTATGTTTTAATCTTAGCCTTTGGTGCTCCAACAAGAGATTATAAGAAGGAGCTTGATGGGCACCTGGAGAACACATCGAGATCAACTGGCTTCAGTAAGATCAACGCCCCAGCTTACAAAGTTTGTACGATTAGCATTGAACAACGTTTCTGAAGATTGACAAGTTTTCGTCCAGAGCATCCTAGGTAGAGAAAAATTGCTAGATTGGGAATGTGTGTGGGTTGATCTACAGCAAGAGGAGATGAGGCATGATCTGGTGAAGGCCGCCATTAATGGCAGTAGCAACAGTGGGACAAAGGGAGTGAAGGAAGAGGAGGATGTGGCCCTTGCATCAAAGGGGTAGCAAGAGCAACATAGAAGAAAGGAGGACATTTCGAAGATCAAGCGCTTCAGGTGTGGTGAGTTGGGCTACTACAACACTCAATATCCTCTTAGAAAGAAGGACAAATAGGAGAAGCAGGATCAGTAGGCTGCATTAGCTGAGATCGACAAGTTGTCCTCTAGATTGGAGGAAGAGTTTTCCATGATTGCCAAGTTACCTCCAGGGGTGAGGTGGGGTGATCTGGAGTTGTAGCCCCAGAGAACTACAAGATGGGCAAGATTCTTGAGGAGATCCACCTCATGAATCAGTACCTTGCTATGGGAGCCCAAGACATGTCGTAGCAGGATGGATTAGTGGAAGTTGGTGTAGTTAGGTTCAAGAGTGACAGATGCGATAGCTAGTAGCAGGTCAGAGACTGAGCAGTGCAGAGTGGAGTTGGCAGCAGTGCAGAGTGAACAACATTGTAGAGGCTAGCAACAGTCACAACTTGGACGACGGATTCATCATATTGACCACAGTTGGTTCAGTATTTTGGATGCTTTTCCGTTGCAATTGTTGCAGTTGCAGTCGAAGCAAATGGAGAAGATTGCAGTGCAGATGTAGTGTTGGTAGCAATTCAGCAGGGCTAGCAACAACACGGATGCAACAATCCGAGTTGCGCAGTGGTTGGTGGGCAGCAACAACCATACATCAACAATGCAGCAGGAGATGGTGCAGAGAAAGAGTGATGCTTTAGTAGGTTGCAGCACTAGAGCACATTCCTTGCTAAGAGGGAGTGTTGATTTATGTAGCATCGGTTGTGCTCTAGCCTCGAGATTTTGTAGAGAGGCCAAGACACACGCATTCTCCAATACCCAGAAATCGTTTGGGAAAATTCCACCTAGAGATGATTTAATTAAATAATTAACTTTTTTAAATTGTTCCCTAAGTCTAAACTTAGGAAATCTAATTACTTAAAAGGTATTAATTAAATCTAGTGCGAATCTTGTAGAAGAAGACGAGGATCAACTTCCAATTAATCTTAGCCATTGATTATGTTTTAATCTTAGCCTTTGGTGCTCCAACGAGAGATTATAAGAAGGAGCTTGATGGGCACCTGGAGAACACATCGAGTGAGAAAGATCAAGAGATCGAATTTCTCAAGAGTAGCAGCGTTGAGTTGTCGGAGTGAGATTGAGTGATCTTCTTGCAGTGAGGGGCAGGGATAGTAGTCTGGAGGAGAGTTTTCCAGATCCGGAGAGTACAAGGTGGAGAAGGCATAAAGAGATTCAGAGAGGCAATGCAAAGCTTCAGAGGGAGTTGGAAATTCAGCTAGGAGAGTTGAAATATAGTGCCAATAGCCGGGGTGTGAGACCAAAGGGCCAGACGGTCGAATTTCCAGACAACAGGAGATAAGAGGAGGAGGTGACGCAGAGCCCAGAGATTGTGATGCAGATCTGCGTAGGTTGAGGCCGAGGATGCGCAGAGGCAGCATGGGGCTAGCCTTCTAGAGCTTGATCAGTGTTGGACCTCCAGAAACAGTGTGAGATTTTTCTCACTAACTCTTTGTCACTTTATTCTCTGTATCAAATTGCCAGTTTGGGCATCTAATGATTTGTACTCAGAAACAACTGCATAATAATAAAACCCTCAACTGCTGCACTGGTTTTCCCAAGCTGGGTTTTTCCGAGGACATTGTCCAAAAACAACAGTGTAAATGTGTGTGTTTATTTCTATCCAGTGCAGTATTTAGTTTCCACAATATTTATTTTGTGTAGGCTATAGTGTATGTATTTCGATATTCGCTGTAGAAAATTGCAAGTAATTTGTTTAAAGGAATTTAACAAATAGGAGAAATATCATCAGTTTGTTGCAGTACGAATCGGGTCACCGATTCTTCACATGAGGTATTGGCCCAGAGTGCTCACTAAGAAGGGTGAGTGAGTGCTTTCTAGTTGAGGGTCTCAACATTTTGGCCTAGGTGGTGGCCATGGGATTCAAGGACCGATCACTCTGGAGGAGTGAGTCCTGATAAGCTGAAGACATTGCCATGGGTTTGGTACTGCCCCAGATATGGCTGCTAGTGGGATGCTGATGATAGATGATGATGTTAGTAATAATGGATAACCTTTTCTTTAGAGAAATTTGTTCAATTTGAGAACATCTATGACAGTGATTATGAATACCTCCCTAGTTAAGAGGGAGTGTTGAATTTGTAACTATGGTCGATTGACAGATCTTGTTGACTGATCTAGCATAGTAGCATGAGTTGAGCGTGGTCCATCATCAACATAGTAGACTTGTTCCTTATACAGGTGTCCATGCTTTAGATTGGTGGAAGATCATGAGTTGGTATCCTATTGATGTAGTATCATTCTTAGTCAGGGGCACAATACAACAAGAGCCCTTAGATGCGAGGGTTACTGCATGTTTCAGTGGGTAGTGGGATGTGGACCAATAGTTCATCTGTATTCTAGTAGCACTAGCCCAACATTAGCATAGTGGGATTGACCTTGTTTTATGCCAGGAGTTGGACTGGAGAGAGGTGATGAGTTGGTATTCTACTGATGGAGTAACATCTATGGCCAGAGACAACACACAGTTAGATCCATGGGACATGGGCGATGATTGGCCAGGGTGGCTTGGGGATCTAGGTGGATCCTTTGATGGTAGGTTTAGTTGGAGATGGGTTTGGGATCCAGGTATTGAGGGATCCATTCATGATTGGTTAGCATGGAGCCATGGCATAACACAATGGTTCGTATGGGATCTTGGTTTAGTTTACAGATGTCTCTGTAGTGGACAAATATGGATTGCTTGAGGGCAAACAATCTTGGGGCGGGAGGATTTTTCATGTCCCCATTTCTATTTTCCTCTATAATACAACTAGGGTGGATTTCCAGGGCACAAGATAGCCAAGTCAGGGGAGCAGGATTATGTCATCAAGGGTTTCAGGGGAATTTTTATGGGATCTAATGGCATTCTCTTGGCATATTCCATCATCTGCATAACTTGCTTTTCATTCCGTAGCATTTGACAACTTTAAAAAAATGGGGTAATTATTGGGCCTAGCTTAATTAATTACGCTTGAGGTGGCATTCTGGTTGAATATTTGATGGAACACCTCAGCGTAATAGCCCGTTAGAACTGGAACGAGAAGATCTACAAGATGGGATGTTGAGGAGTCACTTTCAATAGCTAGAGAGAGTATGGTGGGTGATTTACCATTTTCCCGGATTAAATGTGACTTTAATTAGTCATTTAATTAATTAAAAATGAAAAGGGGAAAATGATTAATTGGGGAAAAAGGCTAAAAGTGACTTGTGTAAATCAGAATTTAAAAAGTCACTTAGATGGAGTTAAGAGGGAGTGTCTAGAATAATAATAAAATAAGATGCTTCTAGAGGCTTGGAGATCTATCTATGGATCTGTAAAAGGAGGAGGAGATCATTTGGGACATCCTTCGAGTTGAGTATTGTTCTTGTTGAGAGGTTTGGAGAACCAGGAGTTCCCAGCTTCAGCAGTAGCCCCAGGACGAAAACCCTCAAGCGATTCAGCAAGAGTGGTTGAGAACCCATCTCTCCCCTTGGTGAATTCATTCAGAATTCACATGTTGTATTCAACAGTTCAATTATTTTGGAGGCTTGATATAGTTTGTTGCAGATTTCTTGGGGAGCCATCCCTTCATCCATTTCCATATTATTGTACTAGCATGTAATATTTGCTGCATATTAATAAAATAAGGATGAATTCTTCTACATATTTATATTGTCTATTCTATAGTTGTAGATTCTATTTCTATATTTTGCAGTAGTTTTTTTTGGTTTAATTTGTGTAAATTGTTTATGGAATTGATGGCTAAATTTTCTAAATTAATTTCCCGCTAAATTTATATTTGGGTCATTATAGTAGGTTCGCACATTGACGTGGCAGTTTGGGTAGTGGAAATGTGGTAGTACAACGATGATGTGGTAGCACCAACATGTGACACATGGCAAGGGAAAATGATGTGGAGCTAACACATGATTCGAGCTGGTGTTGATGTGGCATCCAAGTTAGCATTGATGTAGTTGACACATGGAAGGTGAGTGTGTTGTTGATCAAGTAGGTGATTGGGCAAGAGGTGGACCAATCAGAGGCCGTCACGTGGTAGCCCCTAATTGGCCAAGAACCTTCCAAGGAAAAATTCGACACAGTGCGAACGAGTGGATCAAACCTCTGATCTCTTGGTAACAAGGTCAACAGTTTCACCAATAAACCAAAAAGACGGTCGTTGGATGGTTAGCCAAAAAGTTAATATTTAGAGAGTTGGTTATGAAGGGTATGCCAAAATGGGTGTAGACCCATAGGTTCGACCTTGGGTCTATTGGCCCCAAGATTTTGTAATCAACACAAATGGCCGAGAATTCAATTATACAGACATATGCCAAATATTTGTTATACAACCATGTGCCAAAATTGGAAGCCTATGTGGCTGACCCTGAAACTCCCAACAACAAACTAACAACATGGAACCACGCACCACCAATGGGCCATGGTGGGACGTTGAAAATGACGGTGGAAAATAAATTGTTAAAATAATGTGGTTAAGCTAGGGTTAAAATTGGAAGGTCAGTGGGCTTGATTGTGTGACCTGCCCCATTAATTGTAATGAGTTAACCATTGAGCACTGCGATGAAGTGTTATTGGGTTGTGGCACACATTTCTTTTAATCGCATATGATATGTAAAGATTTTGGATCAACAACCCCTGCAGCTTCAACCCAGGGGCTAGAGATCCACAATGTGTTATATAACAAATTATTAACACCAATATGTTGTTGTTTGGCTATGTAAATGCTTTTAATTCAAGGCCTTTTGAAATAGTTTTAAACTTGTAAGTTTTGGTTACTGAAGAGATTTGTTTTGAATTTTGGAGCAGCAAAAGAGAGCTTTGAGTGGTATTTTGAAACCAATTTTGTTGTAGCAGAGGAGCACTTTTTTATTGCAGTTTTTGGGAGGCTTTATGCTGATGAAATTGCAATTTTTAGGAGCTTAATAAAAGATGCAACTCCCTTGGAGGTGGGACCCAGAGACAAAGTCCACATTGGATGAACTCCACTATCACTTGGTTGTCATTCTTGTTTCCTTCTCTTCTCTATTTCTTATATTCTTTTAATTGCAGTTTCATTAATATTATTTAAGCTTGATTTAAGTTTAATTATTCACACTTGAACATTTTTGCAAACTAAGTCACTTTTAAGATCCTGGATCAAATTCTAAGGTTCATAAAAACTATTTTCACTTTGTTACCCAAAAACCAATAGAAATAGACAATAAACTTCTTCTTATCTAACGTTCACATGTCTTAGTTTAGCATCTTAGACATCATATGCCAGTTCATGGAATCTTAGATGTGCATATTTCTTCTCATACCATTCTTAGGGCGTGAAGGGCACACATACCACATTATTACTAGCTGATTCAATTAAGTTCTCCAATTCAGCCCAAGTTTCTGTTGCTCGCTCATAATCTGCTTTTGCTAACTGGTCTTGTATTTTTAAAGCAACTCTGGTTGAAAAAAATTTCATTTGGACATTAATGGAGGAAATTATGAATCTCTATCAGAAATCAACAAAATTTGAGCAAGATGAACAAGATAATGCAGTGAGCCTTGTCTCAAATGGAGTGGAAAATGAGTTAAATATCTAGCTAAATTCTTACTAGTTGCAAGCAGTGGAAAAATATTGATACAAAACAATGTACCTGGTGGCATTTTCCTCATCAGCAGCATCCAGTCGTGAAACATCCTTGAGGAGAGGTCCCCATGAAAGCTGTTCGTCACAGAAGTTTAATTAGACAAGTACCCTTGTACATGAGAGTTCATCTATAACCTTACAGTTCCTTATTTGTAAGGTGTAAGCATCAGCACCAATAACTCACCACATAATCAACAGGTGAAATCCAACTATCACCCAAAGCAACTCCTGTACGCAAGATGAAAAGAGAATAATTGTGTCAATGTTAATAGTGCACAAAAAGCATTTGAAATCTTTTTAAAAAATAAAACAATGGTTAAAGGTTTTTCTTTTGGGGGTCCATTGTATACCGAAATTTTGAAGGAACAGAAAAAAATTAACATGGTATTTTATGTGCACATTACTTTCACATTAGACATGAACCTGTTTGATGATAGAGATACATGACCATAAGAGAGAAAAATATAGAAAGAATGTGCTGTTTATTAAAATGGAGCCACCGAATACAAAAGCATAGAAAATATCCAATTGGGTGAATGATAATCATGGATAGATGAGTGATGAATCAATGATGAACAACACATAGTATATTTATGTTATTGGTAAGGACACAATCCTACGTATAGATCAAACATTTAATAATTGTTAATTAGGATCATATTAGTATATAGCGATAGGTATACTACATGTTTTTCTCTTTGAGATGCCTTTGTCCTCAAACATAAGAGGAGTTTAATTGGTAAGATCGAAACAAATTTGCATTTTTTTGGAAAATATTGCAAGATCTCCCTCTTCCCTGGAATGTTTACATGTACGACAGCTAGACCACTAGCCATGATACTCAATAGTAACCTTGAGGACTTGACTATATTGGAAATTGTTACCCCATTGGTAACATGCTTTGGGCAGTGGGTTCAATTGATTGCACTAACCCTTGGGGATTTTCAATTGAAGAATGCAGGGGTCGTCTTGCATCCACTTATGTGTGCATAAGTCGGGAGACCATTTAATATAATCTCTCAGTGTGCATCCACACGTTTGCTCATTTAATATGTTTGGAAACATCTTGCCCAACCCTCAAGCACTTAAAAAAGAATGAGATTGTTGGTACCTTGCATGCTCCAATTGGCCCATGAGGGGGAAACATGTCAAGTTGGATTTCAACATGGATATGGAGGGAAACAACTCCTCGTGACAACCCACGCTAGAACCAATTTACATACAACTGCATTTATACATTGTTTCTCCTGAATAAGCATTCATCCAAAGTTAATCTTGAGTGCCAATGGTAAATTTCAGAGGTCATATGTGCAAAATGACTTTGGTTTCGTTTTATTGATTGCTTCTCATAATATTATAACACTTGAGTCTAACCAGTGATTATGGTGTCATCGGCTTAGATTTTCGACATGGGATTGAAGATTTTCTTGGTAATGAAGATGTCGATATAGTTTATTTTTGGAAGTTATATTTATCATCATTAATCCTCATAACTAAGTTCGATTTCATCTCTGAATTCATTACTTGTTCTTTAGGACCTTTAATTTCCTTTTGCGATTCCTCAAATTGATCACGAATAATGTCTTTTGTTGATTGGGCTTGATGCACTTGGATCTTTGTCTTCTTTGGATCTAATTTCATGAAAATCAGCAACTCTTGGTATTCAAACTTTGAAGTGGTTTCTTGCTTCAGTTCTTTCTTTCCCTGTTTTATAATCTTGACCTCCGTTAATAGAATTAGGTTGTACTCCATGCCTTCTAAATCTCTCTGTTCTTGTATTTTATTTACAGACTATGTCTTTTGATATTTCATGATTTTTCTTTTTATGCAATTGACTTTCTTAGTAAGGCTTTGACTATTATGGAGTAACTTGGATTCCCCAGCAACAAATTTATAGCTGATTACAGTTATGTTTATTGTAATGTCATAATGATCTTTTGGGAGTTACATTTTCACGCATATTTTTTTTAGGGAACTTTAACTTCCATGCTAGTTCCAAATTTAGAAGATTCCTATGATTAGAGAGTCATTAGGATATTGTAATTATTATTATGCATTCTCTTGAGAGGATCCATAAATTGAGAATCACATTGTCCCCTGGAGTGTAGAGTGGTGTGTTACCTCTTCAACTCGCGTCTATGTGGAAAAAATCCCTAATACACATATGAAACCTTGAGGTAAGCCTAGTAGTATCGCTATCACTTCAATGCAATTCTTCTTTCAGTATTGCCCGTCTCTCTTAAGGCCAAAGGAGGTATCCCAAGATGTGAGTGATTGGATAAATTAAGTATAGAATATATATCAATGAGAGCCTTCGACTTAGGATGTAAATCTGATTTATGATGAATATGGTACACAGATTTATATTCAGAAATATCACTAATGAATTAAACCAAAACAAAGATGTAACTTTGCAATGTGAAAAAGGATCTAACACTAGAAGATATGGTGATCTGATGCTTCATACAAGTAAATTTCAGCATTAAGAAATTAATGTTTACATCAATTGGATCCAATTGACAAGATATTCCATGCACATTTGGATTTGTAAATTAAATCTGGCTATGATATTTTGAAGGTAATTTCTAGATTTGGACTCAAACCCATTTCAAATATATAAAATGAGGACTCGATATGTAACTTGGAAATCTGATTTGTAATGCAGAAATGTAATTTCCAAATATACTTGATGTATAAATAACCCAAGTAAATGATATGAAAATGTAATATCCAAAACAAAATATTTGGCTAAATCTCAAAATAGGTTAATTCTCCACATAAAAATTTCCATTCATTTAACAAAACATTGCCATATAAAATATAACAAATAGAGTATTGCAATTTAATAAGACGATGAACAGAAATAATCTCAGCGTTATTATAATAGATAAACTGGGGTTTACAGATTGCTACAACTAATATAGCTGAGATGGAAAAGTTGGCCTCAAGACTCTGCTCCAATGCTGCACTAGCTTTCCAAAAATAAACTGAGATGCAACTGCTAAGCTCTCTTGTGAATTTTGATAAATTCACCAAGGGGAGAGATGGGTACTCATCCACCCTCACTGAATCACCCAAGGGTTTCTATCTTGGGGCTTGTTGACCACTACGTGTCAACGACCCATAGCAGTACACCCCCTTTTTCGCAAAAGGGATAGCGCTTGATCAATGTGTCTGTGCTGTTCGAGTATCATCATCATCTCGATCAATGTTATATTGTAAACCCTTTTTGCATGTGTAAATTGTAAATAATCTCAGCAGATCTGTGTCGTGTATGTAATTGCCTGGGTAAACCTAAGTTTTTGATGACAATCTACATTCCGGAAGGTTTTTTGTCTCACCGATCCATGGTCCGCAGAGTTTTCCTTCAACCTTACCCCAAAGCCGGAATGGATTTTGTCACCAGAATATTAGGGGAGTCCTAGTGTACTAGATCGATTCTATGTAAAAGTGATTTGGGAATAATCCTAACTATTTGGTTAGGTTATTTTACTACAAATTGCTTGATCTGCTAGATTATATTTGTGTCGCAAAAATGGGTAGTCTGTAAGGGTTTTGTTTGGGTTTTCCCCCTTGAGATGTAAAAAAAAAAAAAAAATGTAAAAAATCGTGATGTAAAATGTCTTGAGGGTTAGTAAAATAATTTATCCCCTCATAGGCCCTAGGTCCTAGGTAAAATTCATGGATCCTTTAAAAATTAAATCTTAACTGGTCCAGGGACTAAGGTTAGTTGATTATTTTGCTTAATTTTATGTCTTAAGTCCCTGGGGTTAAGTCAAAGTCAAAGTTTTGAGGAAATAAATGCAAAATTTTAATTTTTGAATTTATTAAAATGCATTTAATTGAAAAATTCGAAATTTCCTCAATATTTAAAATTTCGATGGATGAGATTAAAAGAAACTTTGATCCTCATCAATGGGCGAGATCATTTTGACAAGGATCACTCGAACTAGCCATTGGAAAATTTATCTTTAAATAAGGGGTCAGTTGTCAGTTGAGATCATTCGATCTTTGAGTTGTGTGCTAAGGACAAGATACTGAGAAAATTGTTGTGGTGTTAACATTTTCATTTCTCTATAGTTAAATGAGTTTAATTTTTTTTTTTTTTTTTTTTTTTTTTTTTTTTTTAATTTCTGAAAATTTACTATTTGAAAGTGGTGAATCATTTTTTGAAACTGGTTAGCTTTTAAATTTTGTGGTTGATTAAGGTATTTGCATTTCTTGAAATTTAATTGCAAAAGCATTGTGCATCTGGTAAAACTAATCGTCATTGTTTGATTTATTTAATGTTCGTTACATGTTAGACATTTTGCAAATATTTTCAAGCAATTGGTTTTATCGTGGAATAATTTACTTGGATCATTGACCCCATAAGGCACTAGTATTAATCATTTAAAGTCTAATCAATCTTCATTATTGCTAAGCCTTAATCAAGTATTTGATTGCCTCGTTGTGTCTCCTGAACTGGTTGTTTCTCAACAAGTTCTTCTTTTCCATAGGGTCTACCCCCCTTAGCTTGCCGTAGGGAGACAACTTAAATGGAGAGATCAGGGATCAGGGTGACAACCCCCAATGTGAGCGTTGTCGCGGTGCCTAGACACTTTGTGCGACAACAGGGCTACTACTGAAGTTGGGAACTCCTGGTTCTCCAAACCTCTACACAAAAAAGAAGCTCAACCCTAAGATGTTTCCAAATGGTCTCCTTCTAGTCTTTTAGATCTCATGGACCTCTCTAGAAGCCTTTATTTTATTATTATTTTAATCAGTTAGTACTTTTTCCCTTTTTTTAATTTAATTAGAACACCTTTTTAATTCGGGAAAATGGTAAATTGGCCCTATTCCTCCTCAGGCTACTGAAAGTCACTTCTCACCATCCCATCTTGTAGCTCTTTTTGTTTCAATTTCAACAAGCTATTACACTAAGGGGTTCCATCAACTATTCCTCCTGGAATGCCACCTTAAGTGTAACTAATTGAGTTAGGCACAATAATAAATCCATTTATGGGATTATCCAAATGCAATGGAATGAAAAGCAAGTTATGTGAAATTGATCCTAATGATGGAATATGGAAAGAAAACTCCTCCAAACCCCATAAAGCCCCTCCAGAAGCCCCTATCCCAGTTATCGCTCAAACTAGCACGGAGTATAAGAGGAATTCCTGAAGGACAACTGCTAGATCGAAGGGAAATGATGGAGGCTTAGCCCATTGTCACCTCAGCTAAGACTCCTTACTCTTTACGGACTTTCACCGATGGGAGGAGACCCGATATATAGAAGGTCACTTGTGAAGGATGAATCAACCAATGGATATGAAGTGACCCTTATAATCCTTTTCCTAGAAGGGGTTTTAAGAATATAGCTTTATTTCTTATTAGGCAAGGTACAAAGATTTCTAGGAGAAGGAGGTGACGACTTGAGGGTTAGGTTTACAGGAATATGCCTTATGAAGGAGTTTCACAATCCTAAAATCCTTATTGAACTTGACTTCCCTAATGGTACTTGAAGATTTGGCTTTTCAAAGGTGTGGAACCACACGGGGCCAAGTGGACCCAACCTAGGTTAAGGGGCAAGAATTTAGCAACCAATGATATTCTTAACCTGGACAAGGAGGGGGAAAGGATGAAAGCAAGAGTTTTCACTTAAAGGTGTCAAATTGATCCTATGAGGCACTAGCCTTGGGGATGCCATGGCAAAGTTTGATCTCAAAGCTAGGACTTGGGTTATCTCACAACTCCACTGTCATAATGGCTTCAAAATTGTAGGAGGCCTTGAGTACACACCAACACATGAGAGGCTAGGAGATAAAATTTTTTGGAGGGCTACTTTGTCAGGAAAGTGATGCCTTAGGTGACCCAACTTGGCTAGACCTAGAAGAAGGTGAAAAAGAGTTGATTTTTAAGTCACCACCTCTTGGTAGATCAGTGCCTTAGTTGTGGGAGAATGGAGTCTAGGATAAATATGAATGAGGACCTTGTTTCTTGGTCAAGGAAGCCTTAAGACTACTTCACTTATCTTCTAGGGCAAGGGGAAGCAACCTTACAACTTCATACTTCGACTTGCAAAAGGTGATGGCTTATCAAGATGAATTCATTGATAGAATTTATCTCTAGGAGATTTCATTCAAAATTACATGGCCCATAAATGAGAGATGCTATATAGAGACAAAATTCCACAATTTAAGCCGTAAATGCAGGCAACAATTAGCCCTAAAAACACTTTATAAAGAACTTGCCTACCCTACTCATGTGGTCAAGCCAGGGCCAATTCCATATTACAAGACACATGAGATTGAGAAGCCTTCTCCCATTCTCCCTTCATAAGAAGTCCGTATTCTCAATCAACCAAATCACAAAGAAAACAAAAAGTGGAAGCCCAAAAGGGAATACAAAGTTGGGGATGTGGTCTTGGTAGATAGAAATCCAATACTCGTCAAGATTCATGAGAAAGTCGGGGAAGATTACTACCATATTGCCAAACTTAATGACGAACTTTGGTCACGACTGGTCAAGTTGAGTCGTATCACCCCTTTCCTTGACACTTGACATTGTATTATATGCATGTTAGGGTAGGGTGCATCACATGTTCATTTTCTCATTAGAATTAACATCATATGATATTTTCATGATAGATTAGTTTCATTTAGATTAAATTTGCATTTTACTTTCTTGTCGATTTTTATGGCCTAATACTAAGCATGGGTGATCATAAGACACCACAAACACATGTTGCCTCGAGCGTTTGGTCTTTGATATGTGCAGATAATAGGTCTACAGTACCAAGAGATAGTTGGTGTTCTCATGACCTCTCATTCGAGTAGCTTCATGCACCTTTTCGAGAGCTCATGTCCCAATTGGAGCCAGATGTTACCCACCACCTGTGGGTAGTATATACTATATATAGGACATTTTTTTTCTCCTAGATGGTTCTCAGTCGGTAGAAGCCAGCAACCCCTTGCAGCCACCAGATAGTTCGATATGCCATTATCTTCGCCACCTGAGCCAACCATGTGGTCCCTCACCCACTTGTTATGATTGTATGTTTGAAGGTGGGTCTCCCGACCCCTAAGTTATGGCTTTTCATTGGTATAGATGAGTAATTTTTCTTACGTGTCATGGGCACTTTTGGTCATGTATTGATGGGGGGATTCGACAGAAAGCTTGGGCTAGGTCTGTACCCTTGTCCCCATTACCTGGTTTGTGGTTAGCCTTATATCCTAGTCCCATGGGATCTCCTTTATTGACCATTAGCTTTAGGGTTGGCACCACTTGGGAAATCCCGGTTTTGGTTGTGTGGTCCTGCTTCCCAAGACCATATACATCACTCCCTTCCAATTTTTAGTTCCATTCATCTCCTTTCCCATTTGGGTCCACATGTGACCATTGGGTTTGTTACCCACTATTTTATGGGTAATATCCCTAGGAGAAAATTTTTCTCCAAGATGGTCCTTAGCGGGCAGCCAACAGCCCCTTGCAGCGATCATTTAGCTCATTGTGTCATTTTCTCTGCCGCATGAGCTAGCCATGTGGTCCTTCGCCCATCAGCCATGATCGTATGCTTGAAGGTGGGCCTCCTGAATCTAAAGGTATGCCTTGTCATTTTGAAATTGAGTATTGTAGTTTTCTTATCATGGACACTTCTGAGCATGGATTAATGGGGGGATTCGGCGGAAAGAATGGGCTAGGCCTGCGCTTCTTCCCCTAGACCCCTTGTAGGAATTAACCTTGGATTCTAGTCCCGTGGGATCTCTTTTACTGACCATTTGGTTTCAAGGATGGTATTTTACGGGAAACCCTAATTTTGGTTGCGTTGTCCCACTCCCTTATCCGCTTATATTACCCTCCTTCCACTCATTATTACCCCATCCATCATTTTTCCTGCCTAGGTCCACATTCCTCCATTGGGACCACATAGGGTCAGCTTACTCCTTCCCCTTGCCCACACCTTGGGTCATGGCCTAGAATGAAGCCCAGAGGTTGATGCAGCTAAAAATAAAGTTAAAAGCATATATGGCCACATTCAATAGGAAAAGCACCATAAAATGCAAAAGATGGCTGGGACGAAAAATGTTTAGCACATGGGCAATAGCCAATACATGAACTCTACCCCATCATCATGGCCATCACCCTCGTTCCATCAGGTTCTATGAGCCTTCGTCATCATAGAGGAACCCATGATTGTCCCAACCCCTGGTGGGCAATGAACCATCCCACCTTAAAGGGGGGAATTCATTGCTATATCTTATACATCATGCTCTAATCCCTTGAGCCCCGAGCAGTTTATCAAAGAAAATCATAAAAAGGCAAAAGCCATATAAAGAAGGGTGCAAAAATCAAGGTCATGGCACCTCATGTACCACGGTTGCCCCTCTTACACCTTATAAACCCAAGTGTGGGCTACCCTTATTAGCTACCCTTGTACCTCAGCGTGTGACCTAGGATGTCCCTTCTCATTCCCTACCTCATTCACCTATTTGCTGCATGCCACCACCTTTTGGCAGATGTATCTTGACTATAGTATCTCTTGCAGAGACCACCTAATAGGCTACTTGGTTAACCCCATTGGGAGTTTAGGAGACATTGGCACATCCTGAAGCACACTATAGAAGGGAAGGCCATTATGAAGTCCCCACCTGTGGTCCATGATTAGGTAAGCTCATTTGCTATATTTCTCTAATGACTTATACTAGAAGCCTGGGGTACGCATTAGATCTTATGCAGGATTGCAGATGGTTACCATTTAGGGTTTGGTCTCCCTATATGGGGTCCTAATCCTCCAAAGGGCTACATTCGCACATATAGGATGAGCGTTGAAAGCCATGGGCCTCCACAATAGTAGATTGCACTTCATCGATCCCCACAACCATTCAAAGATTGCTCGTGGTTCACTTATTAGACGAGGGGGATGCACCTGATCCATCATGCCTACCTGGCCCCAGATCTTGGCAGATGATCCAGGACTTCTACGATGATGTGGCATCTCCTCCATTATCATCCTAGCCCTTGAGGGCAACCTACAAGCATCTTCGATTTGTTTGGAGACCCATGAGGACACTTGTGTGCCCCCACAATCATTTGGAGCACCACATGTTATTACAAAGGGCCAACCCCTTGTCCACTGCTTTTGAGGGTCCTATTCTTTATTGTGGCACTGATGGACCTCATTAGGCCTCTTAGAGGGCCCTACGACATGCATTGATTATTATTGGACCTCTTGAGAGGCTTACCTTTTCATTTGCGAGCTAGTTTGGTGGGCTTGTAACCAAAAGGTTGTATTATTAGCACATTATTTAATTTTTGGGGCTTATGTCAACCAAGGAGGCTAATTCGAACTCCTTAGATGTGTATAAATACAAGTGAGGTGAGATCATTTCTCATCATCACTTTGGATTGGATCTCTCTATTTTTTAGAGAATTTCACACCTTTTTCTAGAGGATGAATTGGAGCATTTATCTTCTCTTGCAGCTTCGTTATTATCATCTGTGAATGATTGGATATACTCTACTGCTTTGTAAGTACAAAATTTTTTATGCTATTCTTGTTACTTTGTCATCTATGCTGGATGGGGATTTTGTTGTCTTAAGATAATTGTTGCATGCAAATTGTTGTTTAATATTGTGGGATTGTCTCTATCATAACGTTATCTCCATGCATTGGCCCTTGTAGTATGAATGAAATCTCCTCGAGGTAAAATTTGATCTTGAGAAGCCATTCCTGTTGTACATTTGAAGTATAAAAGCTGCAAGATTGCTTTCACTTGACTTAGAAGGTTTGTGAAGTAATTTTGAGGCCTCCTTGACTAGAAACCAAGAAACCTTACATGCAATCAACATAGACTCCATTCTCCCAAGTATTAAGGCACTGATCTACCAAGGGTGGTCACCAAAACACCTATTCTTTCACCTTCTCCCAAGTCTAGCCACATTGAGGTACCTAGGGCATCATTTTACTGTCAAGTTAGCCACTAAAAAAGTTCAATCTCCTAGCATTTCCTGCGTTGGCCTCTCTTCTAGCCCTCCTCCAGATTTGAAGACATTCCAACGATGGAGTTGGGAGAAAATTCAAGCTGTAGCTTCGGGACCAAAACTTGCCTTGCAATCCCCAAGGCTAGAACTTCCTAGGGTCAAAGCAATATCATTGAGTGAAATACTTTCTTTGATCTTTCCCACCTTGTCTAGGGTAAGAAAATTATTGATTATTTCATACCTTCCTCATAGCCTAGACCGGGTCCACTCGGCCCCGTATGGTCTTGCTCCTTCAAAGGACCATTCTTCAAGAACCATCTAGGATGCCAACTTTGAAAAGGATTTAGGGTGTGGGGAACTCCTTTTAAAACCTATTCTCATACACCTAACCCCAAAATATCCTCTTCGTTTCCCTAGAAGCACATAGTACCTTGCTTAGAAAGCAAGCAAGCTCCACCCTTCAAAACCTTCTTGGAAAAGGTCTAGGTCACTCATATCCATTGACTTAATCATTCATTAGTGATTCCATGCATATCGGGTCTCCTCCCATCAGTGAAAGTTCGTAAATAGAAGGGAGCCTTAGCTGAGGTGACAGTGGGCTAAGACTCGATTTGTTGCCCTTGGCCTAGCATTTTCCCTTTAGGGATTCCCCTTATGTCCCCTGCTAGTTTGAGCAGTAACAGGGCCCACATAGGGTTAGCCTCCCCTCCCCCTGCACACACCTTGGGTCGGGCTTGGAACGATGCGCGAAGGTTGATGTAACTAAAGAGAAAAAAAGAGAGCATAATTTGGCTACTCTCAATAGGAAATGTACCACAAAATGCAAAAGATGGTCGGGACATACAAATTTAGCACATGGGCAAAAGCCAAACATGAGCCCTACCCCTTATGCATGGCCATTACCCTGGTTCCTATGGGTCTTAGATGACCCCCCTACATCATTAAGGAACCCCCGATGGGTGATGAACTACCCTGTTAGTTTTTGTAACATCGAATGTGTTCTAGCCACAAAATTTGGTAGAGGTTAGAATGCATGAGATATCCAAAACCCATAAATTGTTTCTGGAAATTCCACCTAAAAATGACTTAATTAGATTATTAACCTACTTTTTAATGTTTCCCAAGTCTAAACTTAGGAAGACTGGTAAAGTAATTAGAATTAATTAAGTCAAGGTGGGAATTCTCTAAAATCTCACATAGATCGACTCCGATATGATCCTAGCCCTTGATTAAATTTTAATCTTGGTTGTTGGTGCTCCAACAGAGGGCACTTGGAGAATACACCAGAGACACTTGGAGGATTCAATTTTCCAAAGTAGCAACAATCAGTTGCTGGAGAGTTCAATCTTCAATGTGGAAGCAAAGTTAGTGAGGGACAAGGACAATGAGGCTTGAAGAAGTTTTCTAGATCCAACGAGTACATTTGTAGAGAAGTTAAGATTTCTCTAGGAGGTTGCACAGAGGCAGTGTAGAGCCTTAAGAAGGCAGTTTGAATCACTGAAGAGGGCAAACGTTTTCAATTCCAGAAGCCAGGAAGGAGTCCCAGAGTGCCAAAGAGACGTTTTCCTAGCCAGTAGCAGGCAGTACGACTAGACTAGTAGTTAGTTCGGGCAACGGTTGCAGCAGGTGTCAGACCAGGCAGTAACTCCGTAAGGCAAAAATGATTTGACTGTATTATTCCATCAGGCAGGTGTTTGTTATATACATGAGGGAGAGACTGTTCAGTTCATCTCCCGATCACTGTTCATATTTCTAATTTATTTATTTACATAAATTCACCTAATCACAAAGATTAGGCGTTAACATTCCCCCCCTTAATCTGAAGGGATGTTGGTGAGTCCAAGCATCATTCTGAATCGTTCAAGCTTTTCTCTTCCAAGCGCTTTGGTGACGATGTCTGCAATTTGCTCATTTATGGAACAATGACAGAGATGGATTGTTTTGGCCTCAACATGATGTCGAATTAGATGATATTTAGTATTGATGTGCTTCGTTCGATCATGGAATTTTGGGTTCTTGGCCAACTTTATTGCAGAGGTATTATCAATCATGAGTGGAGTTGATTGTACTTGTTTTACCTGCAAATATTCAAGAATTTTCTTGAGCCACACAATTTCTTTTGTTGCTTTAGTTGTTGCCACGTATTCTGCTTCTGTTGTGGAATCTGCTGGAACTGATTGTTTGCGTGATCTCCAGGAGACAACCCCTGATCCAAGACTCATAGCATATCCTGAAGTTGATACTCTAGTTTCTTTGTCTCCATCGAAGTCTGAATCAGAGTATCCAATCAAGCTGAAGTCGTCCACTTGTGTGTACTTTATTCCAAAGTCTTGAGTTCCCTTCAAGTACCTTAAAACTCTTTTTGCAGCAGACCAATGTCCCTCACAAGGCTTTTGCATAAACCTGGAGAGGATTCCAACAACAAACGAAATGTCTGGTCTGGTAGTACTTAGGTTGTTGAGACTTCCTACAAGCTGTCTATACTTTGTTGCATCCTCAAATTCTTTTCCTTCAATAGATGTGAGCTTTAAGTTTTGTTCCATTAGAGTAGTAAGAGGATTGCACTCTGTCATGCCAAACCTGTTCAACAGATCTCCAATGTATTTCTTTTGAGAAAGAAATATGGACTTTGGACGTTAGGTTACTTCAATGCCAAGATAGTAATGAACATAGCCCAAATCAGTGATTTCAAAACTTTTCCTCAATTCCTTCTTTATGGATGCAATGTAGCTTCCATTGTTCCCTGTCATCAAAAGATCATCTACATATACCACAAGATATACAACTGTTTTGCCAACTTTCTTGACAAATAAAGTTGCATCATCAAGATCAAAATGTTTGAAATTGAGTTTCAGAAGATGCTCAGTTAGTTTTTCATACCAGGCTCACAGTGCTTGTTTGAGGCCATACAAGGACTTCACAAGTTTGCATACTTTATGTTCATGTCCTTTCACAGCAAATCCTTCAGGCTAGGACATAAAAACATTTTCTTTTAGATCTCCATTCAAGAAAGCAGTTTTTACATCCATTTGATAGACTTTCCAACCGTTCTGAGTTGCTAGTGCAAAGAGTGTCTGGATGGTAGCCCATTTTGTTGTGGGGGCAAAAGTCTCCTCATAATCGACCCCTTCCTTCTGTGCAAAACCTTTTGCCACAAGCCTAGCTTTGTGCTTGTCAAGTGAGCCATCAGCTTTATACTTGTTCTTGTAGACCCACTTGCAGCCAATCGGTTTGGTTCCTAATGGTGGATCAACCAGCTTCCAAGTGCCGTTCTTTATGAGGGCATCATACTCCTTTTGCATCGCTTCTTTCCATTCATCATGAGAAGCAGCTTCTTTGAAGGAAGTTGGTTCAAAATCTGCAAACAAGTTCAATTCACAATCATAAGAAACATCCATATCAACAGGTGAATTAGAGTCATCTACATCACCTCCATTTTGCCGGTTTGAATTTTTGGTTCTTGTCTTTCCAACTTCAACAGGATGAACACTTTCAAGTATCTTTGTCAGCCACTTTGGGGACCTTTCTTAGATGGTCCAGCCTGCTCCGTTGATTGAGTTGGGACTGAATCAAAATTGAGTCTCCCAATTCTATCAATTACATCACTTAAAGCATCATCCGTTGTTGGAGTTTCATGCAAGGGAGAGTGTTCTTCAAAAGAAGATTCCACATGTTGATCTAGTATAGGAATCCCCCCTTCAAGATGTGGAATCTGATTATCAAATTCTTGAAATGATTTCATTTTTGCGAATCTATCCAAGCGATCAAGTTGCCGCTCAACAACATTGTCAGATTTGGATGATTCAAGAAAAATTACATCTCTAGATACAACAAACTTTTTATTTACTTCATCATAGAGGCGGTATGCTTTGGAGGTGTTTGAATACCCCAGGAAGATACACTTACGACTTCTAGCACCAAGTTTGTTTCTATGTACCTTTGGTATCAAAGCATAACAGGTGGAACCAAAGACCCTGAGATGTTTTACCGAAGGAACATGTCCATACAACAATTCATAAGGAGTCTTGTTTCTTATAGCATTAGATGGACAACTATTCTTTATATATGCACCACATAGAATAGCATCAACAAAAAACATTATCATTAAATTTTTGAGGAAAAGCATGGATCGTACGATATTCAAGATTGTTCTATTCATTCTTTCAGCTACGCCATTCTGTTGGGGATTATAAGGCACAGTTGTTTGATGTTTAATCCCATGTTGGCGAAGATAGTTTTCAAATTCATTTGATGTATATTCTTTTCCATTATTAGTGTGAATAGACCCAATGTGACATTGTGCATCATTTTCAATCCATTTATGAAAATTCTTGAATGTTTGGAAAGCATCAGATTTGTTCTTCAATAAATAAACTCAACACATTCTGCTGTAGTCATCAATAAACGTCATGATATATCTATTTCGATTTGTAGAAGAAATAGGCATTGGACCACATAAATATGAATGAATGAGTTCAAGTTTCTTATGTGCTCTTGAATGCGAATCATGAAAAGACTGTTTGCTATGCTTTCCTAGAATGCAAGCATCACATTGCTTAAGTTTTCTAGGAATAGTAGGCAAACCAGCAACACCATTTTTCTTCAATAAGCGGAGACTGTCATAGTTTAAATGTCCATATAGGCAATGCCATAATAAACTTGATGAAAGTGTAACCTTCCTTCATGATGAGAATTGTATGAGAAATTTTGTGCATGAGCAGATGTTCCTTGCAGTTTGAGAAGCCTTTCTTCTTCTATTCCCCTCATGACAAGTGAGTGGTCAGATGTTTTTCTTACCTTAAGCTTGCCATCAGACATATGAATGGAGTTACCTTGCTGGTGGATGTGGACCAAGGATAGCAAGTTTCTCTTGAGCTATGGGAGATATAGAACATGATCCAGAAGAAAGTTTGGAAGACTAGGCAATTTAAGCCTGATTGTGCCAAGCCCTGATGGCTTGAATTTTGATTGATCTGCAAAGTATACTGCTCCATCAACATTGTCAGTGAAATATTAAAAAAAATCTTTTTTATGAGTCATGTGACAGGTTGCTCCTGAATCAAGTAACCAATCATTTTTCTAGGAAGCAAGTGAAGCATTAAACAAATATTCATTTACTCCAATGTTATATTGTGCCTCAACATAGTGAGTGGATTTAGGTGCTTTACCTTTGTCTGTATCATCAGTTTTACCTTTTTGTTGGTTTCTTTTCTACTCAATTTCGTCCCATGGCAGCTTGCATGTAGATGCATCATGTGATCCATTTCTTTTGCAGCGAATATAGTGTAAATCTACCTTTTATCCTTGAGAATGTTTGCCCCCCTGCCTCTGAAATATCTTCCTCTTCCTCTTCGTCCACCTAGAATAGTGTGCAGGATTCTTTTGTTTATGAGCAAGGCACACAGTCTCTTCATAAGACTCAAAGAGAGTCAAACTTTCAGCAAACTTTTTCACAAGAGATTCAAAGGTTATATCTTTGAGATTTCCATTTGCTTGCAAAGACTCAGGATAATTGGAGTAAGTAGGATAAAGTACCTTGAGAAAAGAAATAAGAGGAATATCCAATTCAAACTTAGTGGATTTGATATCATGCATTATAGACTTTACTTCAGATGCAAGAGCAAGAGGATCATTATTATGCAATTCAAGAGTGAAGAGTTTAATCATGAGTTGGACAACTTCAAGTGCAAAATGTGAGTCATAGAGTTCTTTCAGATTTTTTAGGGCTTCAAAGGCAGTTGAATATGATGAAATATGGTCACTCACCTCTTCATTACAGATGCTGCGATTAATGCATAAGCTTTGCTGTTCTTGTTTTCCCAAATGACGAGCTCTTTGTCTGAGGTAGGTTGTAGTGGGTTATTGTCTCCTTCTCTGACACACACTCCTTTCCACAAATCAGTGAAGACAGGGTGTGTTTTATCATCCGAGACCATTCAGGATAGTTATCCTTGCCAGTGAGAGCTATTCCTACCATGGAGATGATTGAATGCATTCCATAGCGTGAAGTAGCTAAAATAGTAAATACGTTGGGCGGTGATGAGATAGCAGTAGCTAAAACAGTAAATACGCTGGGCGGTGAAGGTCCGTAGTTCGATTAGTGGCACGAGCAGAAGGCAAAGGAGAAGAAAAGGCAGTCCTCGATGCCTTTCTGGTTTTTCAAAACGTACATTGCTTGATAGATGATGAGATAGCACGCTGAGGTTTCAAGTTTCCTTCAACGTTTTCTCTACCATTAGATACCATGTCATTCGATATCATTCGATACCATGTCATTCGATATCATTCGATACCATGTCAGGCAACATTTATTTGAAACAGACATTCGAATTATTTCAAATATTCAAAGCAGCAAACATATTTCAGGAAGCATTTAAAACAGTTATGATACCGCTTCCTCTCATCACGCTTCCGCTCATCACATTTCCGTTGCTGGGATTATCACATTTCAACAGTGTTACCGGTGGTATGTCGATTCAATAGCGTTTGTCTGCCTTCCGCTCTGGATAGAGGTGTTCTTAAAAAAAAACACAGACATACCTAGTAATCATTCACCAAATTAATCCTTCAGAGGACGGATGCATTCAGGACAGCGCTCAGTTCAGAACGACAGAGGACAGTGCTTAGTGGACAGTGCTCAGACCAGCGTACAGCCCACAGTAGTAAAAATGAAGGGAGTTATAACTTATTTTGAGAACTGCCTCTCATACCATGTCAGGCCAGGGAGTAACTCTCCAATAGGCAATAAAACAGATTTGATTTGTTTCATTAGGTATGCTATTGTTATATACAAAGGGTGTGACTGCTCAGTTCATCTCTTGATGACTGTTCACATTCCTAATTTAACTATTTACATAAATTCGCCCAATCACGAGGATTAGGTGTCAACACTCTCCATGGATTAAATTATGATTTTGATCCTGCAAAATAACTTACATCAACCATTTAATCCAATCCTATAACAACAAATCATTGATACTGAATGTTGAAATAGAAAGACACAAGAATAAGAGCTGCAGGTGAATAAGAAGTGAAAAGAAGAAAAGAAAATGATACAAAAAGGTTCTGAGGCTACTGGGATGGCTAAGCATAAGGAAACTCAATGACCTATGGAGGATACCAAGACTTAGAAGCTTAACATGAGACCAATCTTCATTATCTTCATCAATACAATTACATCCATGCAAGAAAATACAATGGAGCTGCAAAAATACGAGTTCTTTCCACAAGAAGACTAATAAAAATCTCCCCTAGAGGAAAGTTTGACTTAGTACTTATAAAAAATTATTAGGAATCATTCCACATGGAAGGAGGAAGCTTTCCCCACTAAAATCCCTTAATTAGTGGATCTGGTTCCCAATATTAGGAATTTGCATTAAATGGAAGAGAACACATTCCTAGATTTTCTCAATCATTGGAGTTCCATAGTCTGTGCCATAATTCGATAATATCTTGTTGAATTATTATTTAATATTGATCCTACTATAGTGGGGATCAAGTCCCTAAAGTATCTCCTCCTCCAAATCTTCATAATCTGTCCAACATTCTCATAATTTTCCACAAAAGTAAATAATATTAGGCACAAATATGCAATTATTAATAAACCTTCCTAATGAGCATATTAAAGTTAAAAATACATTATCTAATGAAAAAAGAGAGGTTTAATATGTAGGAGGATGGTTATATGGGCCTTAATTTATGTCTAATTTAGAGGCCCATCATCCATCTCCACACAAATGATAAGCCAAATTTGACTCACATATCTTTAGAAAATCCAAAACTAGCTATAAGTGACATTAGCTTTTTTCTCGAAAATTATGAAGCATTTTGGGCTGAAATTAATTTCTTTTATTCATATCACTTGCAAGCATCTAATGTGAAACTGTCAGGGTAAATAGGTACAAGGTTTAAGAGATATGATGAAAATATGTTTGTGCAACACACTTGCACAACAGGTTGTCTTTGGATGGCTTTAATCACATGCTTGAACCTTAACTAAGAAAAAATGGATGATTGATGATGTTTCCATCCTTTCAAACCTCTTTTAAGTTTCCACACAGAAAAATAATGCAAAAAAATGATTTTTAATTAAACCCTAATGTGTGTGATAGTTTCACAACAACTTCTGCAACATTCCAAGTTTTGCATACTTGCAGCCTTTCTATGAGAAAATGAAATTGATGGATTGGCTTGAAATGTGTCTGAGATGGTTGTTACATATTAAAAAAAATTTCAAACTGAGTGCACACCCCCTGATCATCTATCTCCCTTCTACAACAAATCCACAACAAACTTGTGCAACACCTTATATCATTCTCAAAATTTGACCATCTTCGATATTCTTCCTGCACAATTATCCCTTGACCTTCTTCTTCATCTCTAAGGTTCATGTCCATGTGTGAAATGTTTGTATACCTCTCAGAGTGATATGGGATGGCCTTGAAGGGTAAACTTGTAGCAGAATGGTAATAGGACAAACACACATCAAATAGGGAAATGCACAACAGATGGGAATTAGGGCTTTAAACTCTTTCATGATGACTGATGAAATCCATAATTACCCGTTAATGATAATGCCACGTGACCTTTCATCTCATCCTACCAAATAAGCTCTTTTGACTTTAGTGACTTGACATGACATTTGATACCTAAAACTTAGACCTATTATTTACAAAGTACCCCACTGAACTCTAATACTCATGAAATCAAGGCTGACATTTACAAATTGACATCAACGGCATAGAAAGACTAAAATAAATAAGATCCTTATAGTATAGGACCCTCAAATTGGCTCCAATGGGGATGACATTCTCCGTGTGAGGTGTCATGAACACCATAGACCATGTGCCTGACGATTGGGCTATTCCCAATCTTGAAACATGCAAATTATTTGTTTCTTTGACCTACAACCAATTTATTTTGTAACCAAATCGATTGAAACTAGAATCATTTTACAAACTTAAAATGAGAGCTGAAAAGTACCAATATTCCAAAAAAAACTATTGGATAATGTCACATTGTTGAAAAATATTCTTAGAGTGCTGAGCTTATTCACACTCCTAGCCACTGTAACTAATCCACAAGCTACTTTATCAAGTGAATTAAAAAAATGAGTGCAACCATGAAAGAAAATGGCTTGATGGTTAGACTTTTCTTTCATTTTTTTCGAATAGAATTAATTTTTTTACAATTGGAAACTCAAAATACAAATGAAATTGATAATCGTAATCCATAAATACAAGAAAATCCATCTTCCTTTATGAGTGCAACAAATTGGAAAAAGCATCTTCAATAATGTAAAACATTACCCTGTCTTGAAGGTGAGCAAAAAGAGAAACAGTCCCTTATTTTTTGGTCACTAGTTGTTCTATGTCGTCCAATGAAAGATCTTTGCCAAAATGAAATAAAAAATATGTTATCCAATATTATCATTTACATTAGGGAAAAAATTAGTGGGTTCTTGAAAATATATAATTGAGGCAGCCACATCTTGAATAACAAAAATGTTTGCATCCACGAGATCTAGAAGAACCTTCTCTTCTTCATTATCCTCTTTTAAATGTGGTGAATAGCTATCATTATTTAACTCAATGCTTTTATAAATAACACCTTCATCTTCATTTAAAGTGAGCTCATTGTTTTTGGTTTCTATACATGGAATTTTAGAACTCAGAATTTGGTAAGATTGTTTCGTGGAATAAAGAACCAGGAAATAAAAGGGCTGATGAAAAATTTGTTTGTCTATCCTATTCTTTCTCTCGGTGACTTAAAATTTGACAATATTACTACAAATTTTCTTCAAACTGAAAATATGAATCATAGTTGTCTACATCAACATGTTGATTTACTTCATTTTGACACAAGAGAAAAGCTACTATCTACTGGAAGCTTTCTTGAATATGATGGAAGCTAGTATGTACTTCTTCTTCCTGATGGTCAAAAGGGTTCTCATGAATAGCCTCTATAATATCATCATCCATAAATTGATCATCTTCATAAAAACTTTCCAAATGCTTAATAAAATTTTCAAAGTGTGTGCAAGAATCTTTGACCAACAACAAGGATGAGGTTCTTTATATCTCCTATAAAATACTATATGAATATCTCTAAGAGAATATAAACAAGCATTTGGCAAGATTTCATACCATGATTGTGCATTTCCCTCTAGGGATACCATTAATATATTCATGAGACAATACTTCATGAAAATCAACCTTTAGATTACACAAATGCATATGAAATTTAACCAAGTGAAGAGCAACATCATCTCTGACCTGATCTTTGAATATTGGAAACTAAGTCTACCAATATATAGAAGGCACACAATTTAGAAATCATGGAATATGATCTTGATTCATGGGAGCATACTTTTTGGATTCTGAATTCATATTTGACTAGTGTAGTTGCCAGTAAAACCATTATTTTTTGAACCTGCTACTAGTGGAGTCTTTGGATTAGGTTGAAACTTGATTGGAGTCACCGGGTGAATGGTTCAATCTTTATGTGTCTCACAATTGTCCACCATCATCAGTCAAACATGAAACTTTGTGATGATATTTGTTGGGGAAGATAAAACCTTTTTTTCCCTAACAACAACATCAAAATGTTAGCCCTTAGTAATTTTCCCTAGGATGAGGAGAGAAAATGAGAGGTAACGATAAACCACTTGTAAGCTAGAATTTATACATTCTCGCTTTAGAGAGGGATCTCTCTATCTATAATTATGAATTACTCTTATGTTAGGCTTTGAATGGTGCTCAGTAGCATGTAGGTTTAAAGGTTTGTTGGCTGGAAGGAGGACAAATCCATTAGGCATGGAGTCATGTCAAGTTGATTGTTTTTCGAGTGATAGGATGAAGAGAGAAGTGGTGCTATACAGTGGCAAGGTAGGAATTCTTGGTGGTGAAATCAATTTAGTTCACTATAGGATGGCTAGTATAAGGAAAGTGGAAAAAAAACATAGATCATTAAAATCGTTGATTAATTCTATTAGTGTCAGTGTTTCACACTGCCATGAGTGATCAAAATCTGCTCTTTCGCATTTCATAGTAGGAGTCCCATATTGATGAGTTTGCATTCCATTAGGTCATGGATTCACTAATGGTAGGGTTTTCTTCAACTTTTTCCCTCAAAACTGTACTTGCTAATCCTCTTTCATATATTTTAGTCATGGCTCATGTTCACTTTGCAATTCATTTCATTAAGTCTTAGGGTTTGGTCTCATTAGGTTTTAGGGTCCCAACATGGTCAAATCCAATAATTACATGCCAATAATTATCAAAAAGGAAATGAGGAAGCCAATAATGATTGGTGAAGCCATAATTTATCATATTGAAAGCCTAATGTAGTTCTCACCTCAAAACTTGTTTTGACGTGAAAACAAAGTATTTCATTTTTATCTTCATTTCTTATGTAATTTTGTGTTTCCATATGTAGTATTGGTTCCTAGCTGCTCCTAAGCATCTGATTATGTTTCCAAGCACTTGCCACTGCAAAAATCAAGTCATCATGAGCACCAATTCACTTGCAAAAGTAAAAGAGAAACAAGCACTAAAACCCTAAATTCCTCTCCCACTGAGCTAGGGTTGGCTATGGGATTAGAGATATCTGAGAAGAGTAGGCATAAGGGATATCAGGAGATATGAGGCCATTTCATATCATCAAACATAAGGTCTCCATCATTTGTCGAGAAGTTGTTCCAAGGAACAAGCCATTCACCACACATAAGGGATGGTTTTTCTTCAAATTGTGTTTCTGAGCGAGAAAATATGAATTTGACAAAAATTAGAGAGATTTTTGTCCATAATTGACCCCAAATGAAAAAACATCTTTCCGTTTTTATACAGGTTTCATGGTTTGGGAGAAATGTTGAAAACATCATTTGCCTCAATAGTGTTAATGCACCTCTGAAGTGACCTTGGTAAAAGCAATTTCTCTCCTATATGGAATGACCAAATGAAGTTTTTGATGATTCAAATGATAAGTAGACACAAAGAGATTTCCAATGAGCTATCATGAGCTCAATTTGGAGTTGACAAAGACTTTCAAAAGTTGACTGCAACAACACAATGCATTTTGGCAGCTCATTCTGCACATTTTGACCAGTCTTGGGAGATTGAGCTTTTGACAAGGCAAATGAACTAAAAAATGAAAAATTCATGATTTTATAGAATTTAGACTCGACAATATTTCGAACGAGCTATACCACACCTAATTTGGACATCGGTAAGGTAGTGAAAAGTTGTCTTGAAGGTGGCGCTGCACTTTTTTTCAGGGTGGCACTGTGCTTTTAATAATGGCACTACGCTTTTGGCAGTGGCACTGCGCTTTTCGCAAGAGACTAAAAACCCTCAAAACTTCAAGAAAACTCAAAATTTTTCTCTCTTACCTGCATTTCAAGTAATTTGACCTCCCTCACTTCAGTTTTGGTTTGCAAATCAAACTTTTAGGCATCATTTCCCATGGTAAATATGAAACCCTAAATTTGCCCCTAGTATGCCTAAAACCTTAAACCCTCATTGTTCCTCCTATCACCTATCACTACAAGTGTAAAATCTTTCCCTATCCATTTATCTCTCTTCCCACACGGTAATTTCTCAAACAAAACAAGCCCTCCCTTTCAATTTTATCATTCCTACTCCCTCATTCATTTTCTAGCCCATAAGGTCATCTCCCATCCCCTCACTCCTAAATCACCCATGCTCACTCCTTCCATACCTTCTCTAGGGGTACATAACTTCAAAAATTAGCAAACATGGATAAGGAAGACCTTCCAGTAGTGCTCAGGTGAAGACAGATGAGAAGGCGAAAGAGACTAGAATTGCTGAGATACCGGTGTTCTTGACATATCAGAGAAACTCAAGGAAGTTGTTTTCAGATGCTTGTTGGGCTATAAATACAACTAATTTTTAACACTTATTTCATCCATTTTTACTCTTCTTTATTATGTCATTTATTATAATTTATTATATAAATCCATTTTATAATGATTTATGCTTTTATGGATGAATATTATTTATTCTCCTTTATTTCTAATAAATTGATGATTATGCATGATTTTATCAATTATAGTTTTAGTAAATTGGTTGTAACATTATTCACAATTTTTAGTCTCCAATACAATTTCCAAATTGAAGATTTGAACATTAAATATTCCAACTCAAAAATTCCTTGGAATAAGAAGTGACAATTTTGCGATTGAGATTCTGGGCAAATCAAGAAGAATCTGGAAAATCCGGAACATGGGTTTTGTCCAGAACGGACCAAATTAACATTTTTTAAATTGGTTTACCCAAATTCATCTTATATTGAGAGAAACATAAGGTTCTTTAAGCACAATTTTCTCAGATTTGCTCTGTGGCCATTTTCCAAATCTCATCTGCAAAGCCAAATTCGCCTTGCTCTTGTTGAAAGATGAATGGAAGTATATTTTCTTGTTGATCAATCGGTTGGAAACAATCCAATTTTTTAACAGAAATCATGTTGTAATTATCTCTGTTGTAACTTCTCTCTAATCTCTCTCTTTTTAAATGAAAACAAAGATAAGAGATGGGGATGGAAAAATGATGGAGAATTGAGGATGGCTGAGAGAATGTAGAACTATGATTTGGGAATGAAAGATTGAGAATTAGAGATTTAAAATTAAGGATTCATGATTCATGATAGGATAGGAGGAAAAATATATTGCTGCATTACCATTGTAATTCTCAAGCTTTTGCTGTTGTAATGATTTCACAATTCGATGGTTAATATATGATTTGGGAGTTGATGTTCATTCACCTGATCTGAAATAGCCCAGCATCATCTGCTGGCAGCTAAGGGCCCAACCTCTACTGGAGTACGCTACTGTTACTATATTATATCTTTATGATTTATGTGTGGTTTGATTTATTTATTTTACTCTTCTCAATAATTTGAAGAGCTTCACTGTTACTTACAATGGGAATGTTATGTTACCATTCTAACCTTGCCCCACTTTATTGTTTATTTTGGCAAATCATATAGCATTGTTGTTCCTTACAGATTACAGGTTAACCATGTTCTATGTTCTTGAAATTGTACTACCGTATGATTTATTGTTAAATCATCACCGCTGTTTATTCGGAAGTGTCGTTCTGTTATCATTACTATTCTAAAACAATTGATGTTCCATTATAATTGCTATTATTTCATAGCCGTGATTCATGCATATTGTATCGAAGCTCAAATTACTATCCCTTTTAATGATAAGTGTGTTACGTTCTTGACTTGGGTTGCTGTACATTCAGATTTAATCCATTGTTCTATACTTTATCTTTGATAATCTATTGTTCGATTTCTAATTAATTCCAAAGAGTTTTCTTTTAAGGAGCTTTCCTAGTTTACTTTCTATAGCAGCTTTAGTTCAATTTCTATTTTCTTTTAATTGCTTTAAAGCAGGATTGTTAGGTGTAGAGAACGTTAGTTATTGCTTCATCATTCCCAGATTGATTGTCTTGTTCCAGTTTGATTTTAAGCACTATACTGTAAAACATTACTCTTGAGTAAATAGCCGCCTCAGACTATGTACACTCTTGAAATAAAAATTCATCCATGGGTTGACAATTAATGTGAAGATAATTAGGAGTTAAAAAGAAATCTTTTTATCACTCGACATTTTAGTGTCGTTGCCGGGGAGAGTGTAGCCTTTTTTAAAGAGTAGTGTGCATCTGATGAGTGCCTGTTAGGAAAGAATTGGGTATTAAAAACTGAAGGTAAGAACCTGCGTACCGAGCATGTAAAAGCCCTGCTCCCCCACCCGCTTTCCAACATAACTAGTAAAAAACTTAGAGTAAAAATAGATGTTTGAATTTTTGTGTGAATGACTAAGAAAAAAAAATAGAAATTTTGAAAAACAAATGTCATGATTTTTCTCAAGTGGTGATGTAAGCACCACCCACTTCACTAACTGATTGACAGGAACATTTGAAGAAGGAGCTTTGGAGAAAACACATGAAAAACATCTTCTATTATGGTAAAAAATGGCTCACATTTCTACTTTTAAATTTCCTATCAATGATCTAGGAGGAGTGACACAAATGCACATAATTCCCCCATCTTCACTACCAAATTTTCATGGTTTGACAAATGAAGATCCTAATACATTCTTACTTGGGTTTGAAATACTTTGTAGAGAATGTGATTATTGTACTAATAATCAAAGATTGAAAGTGTTTCCTCTTACTCTAAAAGGAGCAGCTCTCCAATGGTTCATGAGCCTAGTCGGGAATTGCATCAAAACATGGGAGGACATGAAGAACATATTCTTGAAGAAGTACCAAGAATATTGCAAATCCAATGAAGATATTCTCAATATGATACAAGGGGAAGATGAAAGCTTGGACGACTATGTAGATCGATTTCAATACAACCTTCAAAAATCAAAGCATAAATATTTGGAGAAAGAGATCTTAAAAGCACTCATTCTTAAAGGAATCAAAGATGAATTTCTAGAACTATTAAATCTGATAGGAAAAGGTGATGTTTTTTAGTTGTCATATGATGATGTTTGTGAATTGTGCATAAGGTATTCAACATGAATCTCCAAGGGTGGTAAGAATTATAGAGATGCTTGTTCTTTCTTTTATAAATCTGCTACAAGAACGAGAGAGATAAGAGCTGAAATCAATGTTTTATTTGAAAATTTTAAAGTTGATTTTATTATCTCTCTAAATGCAAAATTGAATGTTTTGAAAGTTCATAAAAATCAAGAATTTGATGAAGTATTTTTCACTCATGACCGAAAGGAGCATACCATAGATGGTTGTTCTTCCTTATCTAATTTGGAAGTGGCATATCAAAGAGATGGGGAAGCTGCAACAAGGTCAATAGGTATGGTTCAAAACACTTTTTCTCCATTCTCTTACTTGCATAATCCATTATGGAATACTGATGTGTTAGGGCAGCCATGTCAATTTCAATACAACCACCACCAATCTTGTCTACAAGTTTGGCATGGTTCACCTTATGGTTGCATGACTACTCTCCCTCATCTTGTAGCACAAACATATTCTCCATATTCTTCACCAACTCTTCCAAAACATCTTGCTTGCCCATCAAAACCATTCATACAACACAATCAACCACATCATCAAAGTGCTCCATTCCATATATAATTTCCTACTCAACTAATTCCACACCCTCACCACAATAAACTAGTACAACATGCTTACAATGTTGAACTACAAAATTTAACCACCCTTCCCACCCATTATATCTTGCATGCGCCATTGGAAAAAACATACAATGAGATTCAGAATGTTTCAAATTCAAAAATTGTAGAATTTATGGGAAAAAATGCGGTTTCTTTTAGTTTGCATCAACAAGCCATTTTAAAAGCTCAAGAACTTAATGGTATGATGGCTATGGGAAATCAAGAAAGTAAAGAATATATTGAAGATTGGTTTCACTCCATCACTTGTTTGCAGCATCACTGTATACTTCAACAATTTTTGACACCATTTTTTCAAGGGAAGTTGGCTTCTCATACCCTAATATTCATTAATATGCAATTTTCAAATTTGGATATCTGCATACATAAAGCCCTATGTCGAAAATGGTTCCACTGGAAGTACTCATATACGTAGTCATATTCATTTTTTAAATCAAAATAGGTTTGTGTAGAAAATAAAACAAATAAGGGAATAAATATATGCATTTTGTTTTTTTTATGTAAAACTAGTTTTTTTTGTTGCAATACACTGTGGAAATCAACATCAGTGATAATTTTTTAACTCCTTTGTGTATGTAGATAAATTATAATAGAAATAATAGTTATACAAACACTCATATTCATTTTTATCACCAATTTGAAAAAATGCTTGAATATCATATTTTTTGGTTTGCGGGCTTGATGAATTTTTTGAAAAAATAGTCGAGACAGTCATGTCTTGAGGGACCAAAAGGGAATAATTTTAAAACATATTTTTATCCTAAGTATCCCTCTATGTATACTTTCCAACCCAATTTTAATTACTCAATTTGGATTTGAAATGAAAAAGTTAGAACCAAAACACTGTCAGGGTGTCTATCAGGCAGCTCAGGAACATAATTGGTACAGTCAGTTTTTGGAGGCATAAATATCTGAATTTTTAAAACATGTCTCTTTGGTAGATTCCCCTATGAATATATTTTAAAATTCAATTGGAATCACTCATTTTGAATATCGTATGAGGAAGTTATGATCAAAATACTGACTATCTATTGTAAATCAACACTCTTAAAACTCTGCCTTTCGGGCTGTTCCTTAGAGCTTTTGACTTATCAATTCTTCTTTTCTCCAAAACCTGTTTCCATTGGAAATATTTAAATAAATATAATTTCATTTTCAATTTTAATCATTCGAATCCGACATCAAATGAAGAATCTATGCTTAAAACATTCACTGTTGTTCTAAATGGGGTAATCGAAAATAACTCTGTTATGCAGATTGTTCTAACTAAAATTGTCATATCAAATCACTGAATTTTTAAAACATGTTTCTATTAGATATAAACCTTTGAATTAGCTCTTATCTGGCTTTGGAATCACTCAATTTGGATGAAAAACAAAGAAGTTGTGATTAAAACACTGCAGGTTCACATGATTGGCCACTGCTCTCCTACGGGTGACAAATAAATCTTACTTTGTTATTTTCTCAGTGGATTTGTTATACAGAGTAACTAATTGTTGTTTTTTTGTATAATTATTGGATTAGAGGAGCCCGATCACCTCTCTTTTTCCATGATTTAATGTTTTATTGCAGGTAGACACTCTTTTTTTTGTAGGTCCTAGGAGAAAAAGAAGGTCAATTTATGAATGAGTGATTTTTGAAAGAAATTTTAATGAAACAAAAGAATTTCATCCAACTCATTACCCAACGGATTCATAATAGAAGAAATGAAGAATTGATTTCCATTTGAAGATTCATGTCTTGTCATTGCTGCCAAAACATTTTTCAAGGAGATCATTTTTTTTACATAATATCATAGCTGTTGTAACTTAATTTACTTATTTACATAATTTTTTTTAATAAAATGTTATTTTCATTTCTCCAAATCCCATTGCAAAATAAGATTTGTCTTCATAGATCTCTACATTAGAATTCTTAATAGGTTCCTTCTTGTTTTCTATCTGAGAGATATGTCCTTTTAGGCCAACAATTTCTCTTTTTAGATGGTATATTTTCGTGGTGACTTCTCCCAAGGTTAAGGACCTTGGCTTGGTATGCTCCCTATTTGTTTGAAAAGACCTGGTGTTCTTTTCATAGGAAGCATCTACAAATAGGGCTTTAGCCTAATTTTTCTTTGAACTATTGCTTCCCTGTTCTTTGTGCATTGTTTGTAGAAAATCATCTAACAAATTTTCTTTCATTTCTCCTTCTTCCAACATTTTTATGCTCGATAAGACCTTTGAATTATCATATTCAATGGTATGTGACATACAAAATTTTTCTTTTTCCTTATTTGGCCTCATTTTGGTTTCTTCTTTTGAACTGAGGATTAATTCTGACTCTTAATTATTGCAGTTGAAATCTTCAGATTCTGTACATTCACTTTGTTGTATATCTACATGACTAATGCTGGAATCTGAATTATAGGAGGTAATGCTTGTTGTTTCTGAAGTGTTGCAATAGTCATTTTTCATTAAATGCACTTCTTCTTTGAAGGTGATTCCAAGAGACCTGCTTGTCTCTTTCTGGAACCTTCGTGGGGCAACTTCTTGTGATTTCTTACCTCTATTCATCTTAGATTCTTTATCTTTACGACATTTATTTGTTGTATGTCCCTTTTGGCCACATAACTAACATAATTTTCCATCTTGTCTTTGCATTTTAAGATGGATATCTTTCAATTCACAATAATGAGTTTTAGGGTAAGATCCTTTCTTTTGATGGTTTGTTTTGTAAGCATGGACCTCTGAATTTTTTGTAGACTGCCTCTAAGCGTTTTTGCTACCTTTCTTTTCTTACTCTTTATTCTCTCGACAATTGGATCATCAATTTCATGCCCGTACTTAGTGCAAATTTATTTGTTGTGTGGCAGTCTTGACATCTTTTGCATTGATTTGTTCACCCTCATGCTGATGCAAAGTCCTACCAGTGCTTTGTGATGTTGCAATAAATTTCGCCCTAAGTGTATGCTTCAAAAGAACTTTGCAAAACTCCTTGCCTTTGGGTATACTCAACTAATTTAAAAAGTAGAACAGCAAGATAAATCTACTTACATAATGCATTTTGGCTTTCTTTTAATTCATAAAGCTAATTTAGAAACTACAACATCACGATATATCTGATTCCAATCACTATGAAAGTCTTTATATTGGGACATTAATTTCATATGGGGTGAAATTAAAGCTAATCTATCACACCCCCTAACTACCTTAGAAAATAAAACTCGCGGAGTCCAGCATGACCATAAAAAATAATATTTCAATTACATAACAGTTTTCTTTATCATATTTATTCACGCAGGAACAATCAATAAATTAAAGAAGAACACACTGTCTGACAAATATCAGACTCCCTACAGATACATTTCTGAACTCACAAATATACTTCTACCTATGTACAACACTGTTTCTATTAACCCAGCGTAGCAACACGACAGTCATGCATTCAAGCCCCACGAAAAATTTGAACTGTCTATTTCTCGGCCACAATAACAACATCCGTTTAAAATTATGAAAAGATGTTCAAAAGGCTAATGTTTTCCTATGTTTTCATAAGAATTTCCCATGGTTTGTAATTTATGTAACGAGACTTCATTACATAATGTACTGTAAAGTTTACGAGTAGAATTCCATGTTAAATTACCATAAAATATATTTAAGAGTAATTGAGGAAGAGCTTTGAATCAATAAAATCTAAATTTAAAATAATTTATTGTTTACATTGTTTGAATGAATCAACAAATTATAGATCTCGTGTCAATGCTGAAATACAATCTATTTGATCTTTTCTTTGATGTCTGCTAGCAAATTAACTATAACCATTAGACATCATAGAAAAATTCTGAATCCTCACCTACTTATATAAACAGATTTTCTATAATCCATATGTTATTTCCACAAGGAGAATGATGGTTAGACGGGTCTTCTATAGACTGCTGGACTGTGAACATTAGACTGGTTTTCTTTGGAGGTCGAAGGGAAGGCTCACTTAGCTATTTAGCTTTTTTTAAATAAACTAGTTATAAAAAATTTAATGTAGATTTATAAAGAATTTAATTATGTACATTAGTTTGTACTAGTTTGTATAAGGGTTGGTGTAACCTAATTCTACTTAATTAAGGTTAATGGTATAAGACATTTATAAAAATATTTATTATTAAAAAGTATTATTATATATATTTATAGAGTTTATTAAGATAAGGTGTAAGAAGATTAAAAGTACACAATCAAATTGGCTTACTAATCTAAGGTTAATTGTATAGGAAATATATAAAAATATTTGTTACTAAAAAAATATTATTGTAGCTATTTATAATTTTTTTTTTAGGATAAGATGTAAAAATTAAATGTACACAATCAAATTTTTTTTACTTAATTCATAATTTTCATTTAAGGAAAATTGATATAATGTTTTTTAAGATTGGTATCTATTTTTTTTTTGTAGAATTAGAATGCATATGTTAGTTTTAATCCCATGTTTGGTATCTAAATAGATTATTTTCAAATAAATTTACAATTGTAGATGATCGGTAGTTTTTTTTTACAATGTTCTTTTCCCATATTTTTAATGTTATACTCATATTTACTTTTCAATTAAGAAATCTATGAAGCCTTTGAAAACATGGGATGGAATATGAAGGTCTTAACATAATCATAAAAGTTTCAACTTTTTTTATTGTGTATGTCTCCTCTATATTGCAGAGGTTCTTTTCCAATTTCCAAATAGGCCAAACAATCAAATTTTATAGCTAAAAAAAACTATTGTTTAAAAAATGGTTATATTCTAAAAAAAAATAAATATTAAATATATATATTAATATATATTATATATATATTAATATATAATATATAATATATATATATAGAATATATATATATATATATATATCATTTTCACTTTTCACTAGCAACATACGTGTGGAGAATTGACATAAATGTAGTTGAAAATCATAAAGTTTTAAACATGGATGTGTTTTGCTTTATGGAGACCATGAAGCTGGAAAAACTCAAACCCATAAAATTATTTGATTGAAATGAGCATGCACAAATGTTTTACTCCTCTTGTGTTCTTCTCACTCTTTCATCCACCATCCTTTGATCTCTCTTTAACGCTCTCTATCGTTCTCCCACCCTCTCTCTCCCTCTTTTCATGAACCCTTGCCCATCTCTGCCTATCTCTCTCCCCCTCTCTCTATCTTTGTCTACCCGTTTATCTCTCTCCCCTTTTATGTCTCCCTCATATCTCTCAACTAACCTTCTGTCGCACGGAATGAGTCGATCTTGCGGACAAGACAGACCTTCCTAGAATCTAATGAAGACCTAATGACAAACAAACCAACTAGACACTATCTTTCTCTAAATGTGATTTATAAATAATGGCAAACAAATGTGTTTAAGGGCCTACCTAATGTCCAACGCAAGTTCGGAGATGCCTTCGCTCCTTTGATCCAAGTAAGTTCCTTTGTCACAAACCTGCAAGCACAAACAAGGCAAACCATTAAATAACACCTGAATATCCAATATTATAAAACATATTTAAAATGAAAGTCAAGGAGTCCATGAAACAAATAACATGAGATACTTGTTGAGAAAAATGAGCTTGATT
>APFE030029779.1:0-10993 GCA_000404065.3 Pinus taeda
TGTATACTATTTTTAATTTATAACTTACACATATATTTGTTTATTTTATAAAAGATAAAGAAGGATGCAAATGGAGTACCAAATAGTTTCAAAACCTTTATTGAAAAAATTAAGATCGAAAGATTGAGAAGCGACGTCTTAAGAATGTTGAACTTGATCCAATTCTTATTCATTTCATTTGGAATGGGCTTGACACTATTCAATATCAAGTAATACAAGGCGACTGTGAAGACATTGCTAAATTCATACCTAAAATGGATTATGCCCTAGTTATTGTAGATTTCCCCATGGTTTCAATGTTCCAAACATTGACTATGATAGTGACCCTTATACTTATCAAGCTTTTAGTAAAGTGGTTGTAGGATTTATAGAAGTCACGTCATCACCATTATGGAGACTTGTGACATTTCATTCAGACACACAATTGGAAATGCTATTGTCAAGATTTAAGGGGAAAACAAATTCAAAGATGTAGCTTACATGATAAGACATTTAAAATGTATATTTGATAATGTTAAAAAATTCATTTATGTACAAGCTAATTGAACTTTTACTATTTCATGTTACAGGAAAAAGTTAATTTTTCTTAACCGTGAAGATCAACTATTTATAAATGATTGTGAGTTTAGCCATATTGATAGCTGGACAAAAGATGATAGCTATATGTCTATGATTTTTAATCGGGTAGATGGAAAGAGTCATAGTCGAATATTGACTTATGATGCCGTTGTGAGAAAACTAACATATGAAGACAAAGAAACAAAAGGAAAGACAGTTAACATTTATCAAAAACCATAGTTATTGATTAACTATGTTATAGACATATGCTTAAGTGAAGGAGATTGGGTTTTGGATTTATTTTCTGGCTCAGGTAAGTTTTATTATATGGAATTGAATTTCAATATTTTATTTCTTAATTTATATGTCATTGTACTAATTTACTTAATTATTTATTTTGTTCTTGATAATTAAGTAAAACACTAGCATGTTGCCTTCAAAAAGGAAGAAATTGCATTGCCATAGAAAAAGATCCAATACAGTGTAATTTTATTAAGAAAAAAATTAACGCTCTTCAACTTCTTCTAAATGCAATGCAAGAAATTGGGTTGAAGAAATGGGACTTTAGTGAATCACGTGTGGCATAAAAGACAAAGGAACTCCAACCACCATTACACGAAATGATTGAAAAGACATACATTGGGAGATTCGCAGACATCAAAGATCCATTAGAAGAGGAGAACGAGCAAAATAAAGCAGAAAATATTGTGGAAGAAGATAATGATGAAACTCTAGAGGATGAAGAGTTTGGATTACGTGACATTGTTGATTAAATTTAAAGTTAGCTTGGGAAAAGCTCATTTTTTTTGTAACTATATAATTAGTTGTATTACTTGTAATGTTTTTTGACTTTGACATTTTTATGAGAAGAATAAAGCACTCCATATTAAGGTTGCTATGCGTTTCAATTATTTGTTTTTGTGATTTTCACATTTAATTTTTTATTGTTAATCATTATTTTTTTTAAAACACAGTGATTATATTTTTTGACGTGGAATTTTCATAAAAATTTTTATAAAAGTGTTGTTTGTTTAGTTATATTTTATGTTGGAAATGGTTATTTTTATGTCAAATTGTTAAAAATTTATTGTTTTTTAGAGACATATTATTTCTGTGGATTTGAAAAATTAATTAACGATGTATAAATATGTTAGAATATCGAAAATTCAAATATCAACCTTCTTCTTTAATATGCAAAAATAAAAAAAATCAATATAAGAAAAAAAATTAAAATAAAACAAGAATTTGAAGAAGAAGACACTTTCAAAAATTATTAATTTTTAGGAAATAATTATTTACATTATCATACATTAGAAAATTTTAAAGGTAAAATTAGGTCTTTTAAAAAAAGGGCTGTTGTAGAATTACCACTTTTTAAAATCAACATGAAAATCACTACCATTCTAAAACATAATGTACATAAAAAAATTAAAGTGTCAACAACTATGCTCTAAAAACAACATGTGTATTCTGCATCACCCTTTTTCAAATTCGGGTCACTTTTTTGCTATCTCTACGAAACGGGTAACACTATCAGTTCCCGATTCAAAGTTTACAGTATTCATGGTTGACTATGGTTGATCATGGGTGATCATGGTTAGCCATCATTGACTATGGTCAACCATGATTGATCATGAGTGACCATGGTTGATCATGATCAACCATAATATTATAAACCCTATATATTAACCTTTTATATTAAAAACCCTACATTATGAACCTAATATTATAAACCCCAATGTTATAAACCAACTATTATAAACTATGTATTATAAAACTTATTATTATAAACCATGTCAAACTCTAATATTATAAGCCATAGAAAGATTGACCATGGTTGACCATGGTTAATCATGGCTGACCATAGAGTCATTGGTTGACCATTATGACCATGGTTGATGATGGTTGTCCATGATTGAACATGGATGATCATCGTTGATCATGTTTGATGATGGTTGGAATTGATTGACCATGGTTGACCAAATTCAACCAAAGAGACCTTGATCCTGATTGAACATGGTTGACAAAATTCAACCATGGTTAAGCATGTTGACCATCATTGACCATGGTTTTTCATGCTTGAGAATGGTTAATTTTGGTTGACCATGAGTGACCATGGTTGATCATGGTTGATAATAGAGGCTTAGGTTCACCATCATTGACCAAAATTCATTATGGTTGACCATGGTGGACCATAGTGACATTAACCATTATTGACCACATAGACATTAGGCATGGTCGACCATATTCAACCATGGTTGATAAAGGTTGACCATATGATTGAATAAGGTTGACTATTGTTAAATATGGTCAACATAAGGTCGACAAGTTTGATCATGGTCAACTATTTAAACATTGACTATAAAGGTTGATTTTGTTTAACTATGTTTGACTAATGTGATTCACTATGTTTGAATATTAATATTAATTGATAATATTAATAGGCGATTATGTTTGACATAGTCTAACATAGTCAAACACATTAGTGAATGTGGTTGACTAGTTTTGTAATTTCATAATGTGACATTGGATAGATTGTAATGGAATTTAACATTGCAACATTAAAAAGTCACCATTCAACCAAAGAGACCTTGATCCTGACTAATCATAGTTAACAAATTAAAAAACCCCATGAACCCAATATTATAAACCCCAATGTTATAAACCAACTATTATTAATTATGTATTATAAACCATGTCAAGCTCTAATATTATAAGCCATAGAGAAATTGACCATGGTTGACCATAGAGTCATTGATTGACCATTATGACCATGGTTGATGATGGTTGTCCATGATTGAACATGGATGATCATGGTTGATCATGTTTGATGATGGTTGGAACTGATTGACCATGGTTGACCATATTCAACCATGTTTGACCATATGCAACCATGTTCATCACGATTGACCATGGTCAACCAAATTCAACTAAAGAGACCTTGATGCTGACTGATCATGGTTAACAAAATTCAACCATGGTTAAGCATTGTTGACCATCATTGACCATGGGTTTTCATGCTTGAGAATGGCTAATTTTGGTTGACCATGAGTAACCATGGTTGATCATGGTTGACCATAGAGGCTCAGGTTCACCATCATTGACCACAATTCATTATGGTTGACCATGGTGGACCATAGCGACATAAACCATTATTGACCATAGAGACATTAACCATGGTCGACCATATTCAACCATGGTTGATAAGGGTTGACGATATGATTGAATAAGGTTGACTATTGTTAAATATGGTCAACATAAGGTCGACAAGTTTGATCACGGTCAACTATTTAAACATTGACTATAAATGTTGATTTTGTTTAACTATGTTTGACTAATGCAGTTCACTATGTGTGAAATATTAATATTAATTGATAATATTAATAGGTAGTTATGTTTGAAATAGTCTAACATAGTCAAACACATTAGTAAATGTGGTTGACTAGTTTTGTAATTTCATAATGTGACAATTCATAAATTGAAATGTAATTTAACATTGCAACATTATTTGTCACATTGCGACATTGGATAGATTTTTGTACCATTCTGATGTCACATGTTTGATTGTTAATATTGATTAATTATATTAATAAGTAATTATGTTTGGCCAAAGTTGAGGAATGTTGACATTATTAAATGAGGTTGACCCCATTTTTCAATGTCGTATTGCGATGTTGGATGAATTACAATGTAATGTAGCATTGTGATAATGATTGTGACATTGTGACAATGTTTTTCACATTGTGACATTGGATAGATTTTTGTACGATTCCGACATCACAATATTATTATTATTAGTCAAATTTATTAATATTAATATTTTTATTATTAACAAATTTTGAAATCTTTATTATGATTGGCCAAGGATGACCGTAGTTGACAAAAGTTGATAATGTTTGACTTTGGTCAAGTATGGTCGACTATATTTGAATACGATTGATTTATGTTGACTAAGGATGACTTTGAGTGAACAAGGTTGACTATTGTCAAGTATGGTAAACATAGGGTCGAATGAGATTGATCATGGTCAACTATTTAAGCATTGACTACAAATGGTGACCTTGTTTGGCTATGCTTGACTAATGTACTTTACTATGTTTGACTATTCATATTAATCAATAATAATTATAGGCGATTATGTTTGACAGAAGTTGAAGACTGTTGGATGTCAAACATAGTTGAACATAATTAAACATGATCAACCACATTAGTAAACCAATGTATTTTATAACATATTAATATTAATATTATTAAAAAATTTAATTAAATATTGACTATGGGTGAACATGGCTATGTTTTTAACAATTGTTTGACTATGTTTGAGCATGATTTACTGTAGTTTTCCATGTTCACCATGTTTAAACATCATTGACTATGTATAGAATATGAATGACTATGTTTAACAATTGTATAACTATGGTTGACCACGATTTTACTATGGTTGATCATGATTGACTGTTCCTGAACATGGTTTGACTATGATTGATCAAGTCTTTAAGAAACTTTTGATTGATATCTTTTCATGGTTAAACAAAGGCTTGATTGATCCCTTCCAATCATAACTCCCCACCAACTGAACAACCAACTATATTGATCGCATTGATTAGGAGTCTACGAACCTAGGAGTTGATTGATCGAGCTATTGCTCAATCAAGTTCCTATTGCCACTCAAAAAAGAACAAAAAAAAACATAATTGAATGTTCATTCAAAGAAAAATAAGAGATAACGTTCATTCATGGAAAAATAACGCATGTGAAAATTACACAAAAATTGACAACAAACATGGAAAATTAGAGAATTCGATCTCGAAAAGGAGAGCAAGTTCCAAGCATAGAAGAAGTGCAAGAAAGATCTAGAGAAAGGAAGAGGAAAAAACGACGATATTGAGAGAACAAGAAGATTACCCAATTCAACAAATTCATGCAAATATAGGTAATTCTTTGTCTCGCTTGTCATATTACTTGGTCCATACTGTATGCATAGGAAATATGATTCAAGACAAGAAAAAAATGAAGAATGAAACAATAGAACTAAGATAAAATAAGTAGTGAAAATAGTACTATGCAAATAAAAATTGAGATGCAACAACAACTAAAGAAAACTCACTTGGTGTGATTAATGGTTCATTGCAAATTGGAAACCACTTTAACTCATACAAATTGTGAACCACATTTGAACTGTAATGGTTGAGGGTAACCCACAAAAACTAATGACGTGATTTAACCAAAGAAAACTGTTACATTTCCATATATTATTTACATGAATTACAATTCATGGCAATATTTACAAGAGGAATTATCAAAAATGGTTGTCACATGGGTCCTCGAAAACCTAGAAACATTAGTTTGATTGAAGCTTGATATTATTGTAGGATTTAAAAGAGAGAAAAGGTGTTAAGATCTAGAAGGAGCAAGAGTATCCCTCCTTCCAATATGCATGTTGAGAATGCATTCTTTGTCAAACATATAACAACATTAAATATTTGTGCCATCCATCATCATAACATAATAGTTTCCTGAATCCCAAACGATGATCCCTACCTTTGAAAACCTCACAAGTTTCTTCTTTCAATCCTCATGAAGGTTATGAGAAATTGTTCAATTGTGCTCAAAGACACACAAAGTGTAGTGTAGATTTGTTCTTGCACAAAAACGAGTCTATTATTGCATATCACTACAATGCTCCATGAAAGGCTCATGATTAATCAATATTAAATTCATATATTATAAATGCAAAATAAATAAATTAGCATGCACATATTGATGATATGCAAAATGTTTACAATGTTAATCTTCTTACACTGTGGCAATTTAATGTTGCCTTTTATCTAGATGTTTCTCAACATGTAATCGTGAAATATATTGCAAAGTATGCTTCAAAAGTAGAAAATAGGTTATATAGTTGTCAAAATCTGATGAAAATAATTGAAAACATAAAATACATTGGATATCCTTCTTTATGTGCATAAAAAATGTTCCTTGTATAAACATATAGTTTTTTAAATCCTCTTACCCGTCCTTGTGCCCTACTTGCTTGTTGTGATAAAATTTCTATGTACATTCTCCAAAAAAAAAAACACTCAAGTCACTTGTGACCCTCTTCACCACAAATGATAACAATGCACATCCATTGTTGATAAAACCTTAAAGCATATTCCTTGTTCTCTAAATCCACTAAATATCTATCTCAATTTCTTTTTGTTTCCTTATCAACAATTTCATTGGTCTTCTCATACTTCTCATCCCACACATCTTCCACTTTTTGTTTGGAATTGTGAAATTATCTATAGTTATGATAATTCTTCTTTTAAGAAATTTATTCTTACTATTGTTTATGGTAATTTTATTTACATGTTAAATGATATGGTGCTTCTAACGATGAAAAAAAATCCAACTAATTTGATCTTGAGTAGTGGTTTTCAAATATTAACATACTTAAAAACTAGTTGAACAGGTTTTCTTGTATGGGTGTGTATTTTATGTATTTATATTGTTTTAATCAAAATACTTATAATTAAATTTGTATAAATATAGATAAAAAAAAAATTCCTCTCAAGGAAATCAACTTGGCCCTTCAATTTGGTAAATCACTAGCCTGCTTTTTCAAGAATCTCCCATTCTCTCCAAATTCAAATATTCTCATATAATTAAGTTAGTAATATCCATCAATATTAATTTTGAATTCATTATAAGAATAAACATTAATTTCTATAAGCCTTTAGTTCAACAATCTTGCAAATTATTATACAATATCTTCTTCATCAAATTGTCTATCTTCATCCTCTTCTCATTTTTGAGTCACTCTCTTTGGCTTCTTTAGGTTTTTATTTCTTCTCAAATTCTTCCTATTCTTCTTTAATTACTTTATTATTTCCTTTTGTTCTCACAATCCCTTGGCATTAGATTTTAGTTAAATGTTTGGTGAATGAGATATATGAACAAAAATATAATACCATCTTTATTGTAGGGATCACTTTTATTTTGGGATTTATATAGTCTTTTGAAGAAATGAAAAATTGTTGCTAAGAAGAACTAATTTTGAAAAAGGTGAAATTCTTTGACACTTAATAAATGTGACTCTTTGTGAAACCAAACAAAGCTTCAAACCTATTCAATGGTAAAATTTTGGGGATATAAAATAATATATCACCATTATCACACACCCTTCAATCCTATACCCAAATGGTTAATAATTTCCATTTCTTAAACATGTGTTGGGGGGAGAGTGAAGAGAGATTATTGCTTGTGGGACTAGGTTACTTAAAAAATATGTATATTGAATTTTCAACTATTCTACAAATTGCATACCTTACTAGTTTGCAAATTTCTTATCCTTTACTTAAAGTTGGATTATAAACAAATACTAAGTAAACCTTTTATAACTTTCAAACAAACTTTATAACTTAAAAAATGATCATACACTTTTCATGATGATAACTCGAATCACATACAATAAAAAAATACCATTGGAAAATGTTTTTCTAATGCATTTTTCACATTAAGATAATTAAAAATTTAGGGAAAAGAGGAAATGGTTGTCTGTGTTAGGGTTCATGCATCAAGATCCTATGTTGTCGCAGAGGAGTACAAGCCTACAAGAGAGGGAGGCAATCTGAGCAAGTGCAACCATCAACTTTGTTCACAAGGCCTAAAGGATAGGAGGAATAGGTTATGATAAATTTTCTTCTTAGTGAAAAACCAAAAATGATCACGGGTTATTTCTGCGCACATAGATGGAGGGGTTTCCCTTGGAAGGGATCATAGTAAAGGCATGCAATAATGGAATAAGCGAGACCCAAACGGATGCTGCAAGAGGATATGGCCTTTGTAGCAAACTCTCTGAAATTTTTTCATGTGTGCACAATATTCCTCAAAAATCAATTTCTTTCTTGGAATATATCGACGTTCATGGTGGTCTATGGCCCAACAAATCAATTTTCTCCATAGATCTGTGCATCCTATTCTCAGATCCTGTAGAAATTTCCCGTAGTAGGATGGATATGTCCTTAAGTGCACTAGATCTTCTTTATCCACAGACAAATCTGGAAGAAAGTTATGCTGCAAAACTAGATCCAGTCTTAGTAAATTAAATCCTGATAGAACCCATAAAAGATAGTCAAGATATTGTGGTGGGTGAGGGAGCATCTTTCCAAATTTTTGTGCAAACTCTAGAAGGAAGATGAGTCCTCATTGAGGCTCGGGAGGAATTTTTGGTGAAGAGGGAGATTAAAAAAGGATCAAGTATTCCAATGGAGATTCAAATCTTGATCTCCACGGGTAGATCTCTATAACATGACTTGCTGCTACAAGACTATGGCATAGAACAAAACTCCTTTATCATTATCAATTTGCAACTGTGGGGTGGGGATTTTCTTAAGAAAATTGATGGATCCACATCTTTCAATGATGCCCTTAAAGGGAAGTCAAAAGTTCAAATCAAATCATATCAGAATCTTAATATTCTCGACCCATACATTGTGGAACAAATGAATAAGGTCTCGGAAATAGCAGTAGATATTTTAGAGGTAAATGCTATTAGAGAAAACTTCCAATCTCAAGAAATTATATGAAGATTTAATGGCTTCTGGGCAAAACCAATGTATCTTTTTCAGTGAGTTTTTCATACTTGGATAGTAAATTGTAATATTCATCTAAGCTCCTGGGTTTTTTTAATTGTTAAATTTGAAACACAAAAGGACAAGGATTTGGTCTTGAGAGAGGGGCCATGGTTATCGGGATATGCATGTCTTTTTATAGCCCTGTGGTTCTCGGATTTCGATGCCAATACAATGGTGGTGGAATCATAAAGTATTAGTAATAATTGGGAATAAGTTGGGTAAGTACATAAAGATAGATACACAAAGAATTGAAGAAGAAATCATTACTTTTTCCATAATCTGTGTGGAGGTAGACCTTAGTAAAGGTCTACCCGATGACATTCATCTGTTACATGTTAAAAAGTGTTCGACCCAATTTTTAGGTTTGAAAGATATGACATTTAAATGTTGATCTACAAATAGGTCATTTACAAAATACATGTCCCAAAGCAAAGCAAGATTCAAGCAAGAAAAAGAAACAAGCAAAAAATCCCTAGGGATGGCAGTTTTTAGAGCAACAACTCTTAGAAGAAGAGGACGAAGGAGAAGGGGTTAATCCCACACCTCAGGTCAATCAAAATCCACAAGAAATAATATTAGGTGGAGAAGGTAAACCAGAAGGAACAATGGTTCCAAGTTCGACAAATATGGAGCAACATGAATTTCAATCCCAATGTTGTAGAAGGAGATGTTACCCATTGAAAAGGAGATGGGAGGTTACAAGAAATCTCTTGTATCTAAGAGCTTAAACTCAGATAAGAACAATCTGATGATAGTAGAAGAAAACTAGCTAGCAATTGTTATTGCCACTCTAAATTTAGGAGGTTGGCGGAAAGTGGAAAAGAATGGAAGAAAAGGGTAACTGATTATTTTTACTTTGTCCAAATGTTGTTTTTACTTTATGTTACTAGCACCAATTTTCACTGGTACATGATTGAATTCCCTTGGAGCATAGATAATATGTAATTTTATTTTTAATAGATTTTTTTTTTCCTTGGGAAAAAAACAATTAAATTTTATTTTTGCATTTTTGGTAAATTTAATTTAATTTTTTAAATGTTTTTGAAAAAATATGAAACCAAATAATGAGAAAAAAACAAAATCAATTATTTTTTTTAATTAAAATAAATTAAAATTATTTTTTTTACATGTTTTACTTTTGTCAGCAAATTCATAAAGGGATTTGAATTATTGACCTATAAAAAGTACTTAACAGTGTACATACCACACAAGTATCCCAAATCCAATGGACTTATCTATTTGACATTAATCCACACAAATTTATTTTAAATTATAAAATAATCTAACTTAATAATAAATAAATTTTATAATATATGTTAAAGTAAATGATGTTTTATTCATATAACCAAATTGACTCTATAAATATAAATACTCATCTTTACTAATAAATTGTACCTATCTTATGTAGTATGGAAAGTAATATTAAACGATATTTTTCAAAATTTATCATTATTATTCACCTTAATCGTGTTTCCTAATAAATTGTACCTAACTCATCTGATATGAAAAAGTAATATTAAACCATATTTTCAATTTCGCCTAACTCATCTCATATTAAAAGTAATATTAAATAATATAACAATATTGTTTTCAAATCTAACGGACTGCGCTGAGCTTTTCTTTTGGTAAAGAATGGTAATATGAAAGTTCATAAAGATGATATTCTCCGAGCGAACTCTATGCATATCATTCCTTGCTAGAATGAAGTGTCCTTGGCTTCCTTGTGTGTAACTAAGTAATACTAAATTACAATTGGTAAGGATGGCAATCCAACCAACTTTGTCTATATCAATTATTAATTATTAGTCAAGTACAAT
>APFE030029780.1:9120-20907 GCA_000404065.3 Pinus taeda
TTTAAAAATTTCTAATAAAATTATTTCATCCGTGTTCTATGTATAATTAATTATTTTACATTCTTTGTTCGTAAATAGAATTTAATTAATAAATCTAGTTAGTTTATAACCTTGATCTTGAATAAAAGTACCCAATAAATAAATATCATACCCTTATGTATTATTATATTATATTAATCCTTTCTCATAATAAAAATTTAACAATATAATTAGTTTCTTAACAACCTTCCCAACGGCTAGTTTTTAACGGCTATTTCATAACGGCTAATTCCGGGCATGGATGCTTCTCTGCTATTTAAACATGTGTGAAGATTGACATTTTCACCTTTGTCCTGAGGATGAACCACATTAGTAGGTAACGTCGACCAAACCTCAAGAATGTGATTAATCCCAAAGACAATACTAATATCAAAAGACATTGACAACAATGCAGAGTTTTATTATTGGTCGAATCTAAAAAAGGGCATCAAAGAGTTTGTGGCTATATGCTTGGATTGTCAATAGGCGAAGTTAGAATATAATCATCCAGGTGGAATATTACAACCGATTGCAATCCTAGAGTGGAAATGGGAGGTCATTTTCATGGGTTTCATCACAGGTTTTCCAAGGACATCTAGACAACATGCTTCCATCATGGTTATGGTGGACATGTTTACAAAGATAACACACTTCATTTTAGTGAAGGCTAGTTATTTAGCTATTGATGTAGCACAGATATTCATCATAGATTTAGTGAGATTGCATGGTTTTCTGAAGAAGATTGTGTTAGACAGGGATGCTAAGTTCACTTCCAAGTTTTGGAAGGAGTTGTTTGCAGGTTTAGGGATAGAGTTGCCCTTTAGTATAACTTATCATCCGGAGATACATTGAAAGACAGTGAGTGTTAGCAGGATATTATAAGACATGTTAAGGGTGTATGCTATGCATCAACAACATAAGTGGGAATATTATCTTCCACTGGTTGAGTTTGCTTACAACAATGGGTATCAAAAATCTTTGAGAATAACTCAATTTGAGGCATTACATGGGCAGAGTTGTAATATTCCCATTAGTTGGAGTGGTCCACTTAACAGGGTGTTTATTGGATCAGATATGTTGGTAGAGATGGAACAGGAAATGTAGGTAATCAAGAAGAATTTGAACGCAACACCGGACAGGAAGAAAATATATACAAATCAAAATAGGTTGTTTAAGGAGTTTTAGGTTGAGGAACCTATATATTTGTGCATCAAGCCAAATAAGATCTCCTTGAGGATTAGATCGTGTGCCAAGATGGTAACTTATTTTTTTGTACCTTTCAATATTCTTGAAAGGATTGGACCTATAGCCTATCAGCTTGCACTGCCTCCGATAGTGAAATTTCATGAAGTTTTCCATATTTCATTTGTAATGCCTCCTCCCACATTTACTCACTTTCACCAACTTTCATAGGGTAAATATGTGATGAGAGTCACTATAATAAGACTCAACCTCCAATATGACCTTAAGGAAATGGAGTCAACAAAACAAGACCTTCTAGATGTCCCTCAAGTGCTATAGGACCCCTAGGAGCTAATCCACCACTTCAGGTGCCCAATCCTTGAGTTAACCTAGCCTTTAAATGAATTAAACCCCTAATAACTCCAATGACAAGTCATTCATTCGACTGAAACCTTCCACTTGCTCCTACAATGCATGCAAGGGAGAGGTTGCAGTCTTTTTCAGCTAGTTTTGTGCTAGAGATAGTGAGATTTAAGAAAAAATTTCGGGGCTAGTTTTCCAAACCAATGCCCAGAACTTGATGAGAATTTCCAATACAATAAATGACACCAAGTAAAATCCTCTAACCCAAAACTTGATCAAGGGCTTGACCTAACCAAGCTTAACCATGACAGACATTCTCTCAAAGACTTAGTAAATATGCAACCTACAGGTCATGAATGCAAGTCTGAACATAAGGGACTGAAAACGTATCTAAGGTTTAACAAGAGGGGTCACTACCTTCTCTCATTAGTTGTATTAACACCAATTAGGTCTTGCATTAATTATTCATTCATTTATAAGTGAAGGCATGAAAAGGGACATGACTAAAATATGTCATAAAAATATGCTTATAACCAACATATAACCAGATAAATAACCATAGGAGAACAACCATTAAATCCACATAATAACCAATACTTTTCCTTACCAAAATCAAGAGAAACTTAACTTTTATTAACCATAGGCAATTACCAATGAGTTCGAGACTTCCATGTTCCACTTGACCATATATTGGCTAAACCAAATTCTTCTTTCATCCAATCACCCCCATACCATATTCCAAGCATGAATGTGGGATCTCATGGGATAAACGAATCTAAATACAAGTAAGGGAATACATAGGTTAAACAACCTCCACCCTCTCCATATCATGATCACACCTAAACGGGTGCTAAGATCACAAAAATAAACCGAGCTTGGATGTCTCAAAATTCCTTCACCATCCTTGAGGAATTTTCCTATATCCACCCTATGGATTTACCGCATATCCTGCCATTACATGTCAAATGATTCCTAGGCCTTTGGGAATGTTCCTGAGACCACCTCACCCCAGATTCTAAAGTCATCTGACAACCCAAATATCAAACTGATAACCATCCATTGCACCATGGTTGTCCGAAAATGGCAAGGCTAGGCTAATCCACTGTTGAATCTTGATGAAATCCATGACACTGACAAGAAAAGAACCATATACCAACATGCACATGCCATACATGTCAAAACTAGCTAGGAAATCACACATGCAATCTGTTACCTACAAGTATTCCCGTTGAACTTGTTTGATCCTTTCTTTCCTTTGCTTTCCTTGTCCTTCTTTTCTTTTCTTTTCCTTTCCTTGTTTGCTTACTTTATTTCTCCTTTCTAAGACAAATTATGACACTAAAATGACAAAAGGTTATGGATTGATCCTCTAAATCCATTTTATCATTGATGCCTCTATTTTCTTCATTCTCCATTATTTTTTCCTTCATTTTCCTCCTCACATGCAGCATGTGATGTTTCACCTTCATTTTCTCCTAATTTCCATTGTTTTCATAAATAATGTGCTAAAAATGCCTTTTTTTCTTTTCAAAGCCTTAGCCATTGCCTTTTCCAATTTCCTATTAGCAATAAAAAACCAAACGAACACCCACTAGGATGTTTTTCCCAAGATTTAGCTTGGAATAAGTGTCCCTTGCTCGTGGTCTTATTTTTCCTTTGTTAATTTATTACATGAACAGATCCCTCCCCCTTAGGGGAACACCATCCTCGATGTTCTATGACAACTATAATTAGAAAAATTGCTGAAAATAATAAACATACTTCCTATGGAGCTTTATAACCCAGCTCATTGCAGTAGTTACAATGAACAACCTACTGAAAACATGAAAATCATACCTTGTACTGGAGATTTATAAAACAAGTTGTTACAGTATTCATAATAACAACCACATGTACTTACCCACATTTTCTTCAACCAACAATAATCATATTGTCTATGGAGATTTATAAATCCAACTCGATACAATATTTACAATGATATGCACATATGCACATTTTCTCAACCAACAAGTAAAATGATACGATGCCTGCAACCACAAAAAGGGAGTCCAAAGGCTCACACCTGCAGCCTAAAAAGTAGTGCCAGGATTCACCTTCTTCCCAGGAATTACAGAATGCACTATCAAAGTCAAAGCTGCATCCAATATCCAGCGCTACAATTTTGTGCCGCTTTTTCTCTCAATGAACAATTACTAGCTCATTGTTACAAGCACACTCCCAATGTGCATCTGACTCCATCTGGAAATTATAATGACCAAAACAAATGCATCCCCAACCTTGCCTTCTCTATTACACAGTCCCTCGGGAAATTTTTCCACCCCCTTCCTTGGAGTCACTCACCTTCAAATTTCCCTTCCATCTCCTATCCCGGGCTATCCATCCCTTGGCAAGGTTTCTTCACATCAAAAGGTCCAATAATCAAGGCATATCCCTGCCTCAAAACCATCATACTGGTCATAACATGCTCATGGAAATCAATGGACACTATTGGATACTAGTGTCCCACAATGGCCTTACTCCTTAAGTGATTTACCAACATACTACTACTTGTTCCAATTCCTTTTGCTGCTGCTACTAATTCTTGTAGCCATTTCCAATCACCCCAACAGGGCATTTCCCAACTTCCTATACCAAACAAATAATTTCCATTAGACTAAAAGGAATTGAAACTAATTCAAATCACACCTCTTTTGTGGTCTGTAATTAAGGTACACTTGTAATTCTGTTTACTTCCTATCAAACAAGTCAAACTAGATCTTTGACCAAATTATCATGTATAAAAATATCACATCTGGTTAGCTCAAAACACCACCATCATAATCAAAATAATAGGTCACATGTAATCATTGATGGGCCTCGAAACTAGACATAAATTAAGGCTCATATGACCATCCTTCAACACATTAAACCTCCATTTTTGCATTAGATGACATATTTTTAGCTTTAATATGTTCATTAGGAAGGTTTAAAGATAATTGCATATTTGTGCCTAATATTATTTATTTTTGTAGAATATTGTGAGAATATTGGGAAGATTATGAAGATATGGAGGAGGATATAATCTAGGGAATTTCTCCCTACTACAAGAGGATCAATATTGGATGATAAATCAACATGATATTAGGAAATTATTGCACAAATTATAGAGCTCCAATGATTGAGAAAACCTAGGAATGTGTTCCCTGTCATTTAACAGATTCCTAGTGTTGGGAATCAGATCCACTATTTGAGGGATTTTGGACGGAAAGCTTCCTCCTTTCAAGGAGAATTCTTCCTCTTCATTTTATATAAGTACCAATTTGAAATTTCCTTTAGAGGCATGTATATTTTAGTCTTCTTGTGGAGAAAACTTGTATTTTGTAGCTCCACTTTCATTTCTAGTAGGGATGTACTTGGATTGGTTCAAATAATGAATTTTGGTGCCATTTTTAGCTTCTAAAGCTTGATATCCTTTATAGGACTTTGATTATCCTTGGGCTTGGCCATTCCAGGAGCTTCAAAGCCATTTTTTATAATTTACTTTTCTTCTTTTACTTCTTATTCACATGCATCTCTTATTCTTGTTTTTCTTATTTCTACATTTAGTATTGATGCTTCTTTTGTTGTAGGATTGGGTTAAATGATTGAAGTGAGTTGTTTTATAGATTATTCAATTGTGATGCATCATTAAAATAGATTTTAAAATTCATCTTCATCATTGAGCTACTTGGATTGGGTTATTAGTTCATGAATCTACAATTTTTGGATGTCCTTGTAGCAAAATAGTAGTATTTTTAAGATATTTTTTATAACATATTAATGAGATTAATTTTATTTTATTCCACTTGAATTAGATCATAAAAAAATTCAAGTTAATAAAAAAATACCCCATTTCATTTTAACTTTATTGGGTTAGGCATTTGATAGGTTAACTAGCCCACTCGTTCTCAAATTTCCTGATTTTAGACTAGTAATTTTCTAGTATTGTTTAGCACGTGTGAACAAGGGTATTTTGGAGTGATTCTACTTGGGATGGAGACCTAAAATATCATACTCAATATTTTTTTTTTTGTCTCATCCCAATTTCATTTTCTTTACTTGGTCATTTAGTGAGTTATCTCCTCTTGTAGAAAATTTGTCCCTTCCTGTAGCAAACCTGTAACACCACTTTCCTTCATCGGTTTTGATCCCCACTGCAACTATGACTTATTATAGATGAATAACCCCCAAATATGGTTTTATGATTAGGGGAAGCTCCTAATACACTCCAACCCTTAGTTTTATTCACTACAAAAATAGAGTAGACTTAGTTTCTTTGTCACAAGTATGATGCAAGTAGGTTACATATTTACAAGCAAGTGTGAACTATGTAGATGGTACATGCAATTCTGATTGGTAGTTTTATGAATTATGAAAGATAAAATAACTTTGTTTTTTACAGGTTGATTAACCTTTATCATTTCATGAGTTGATTAGTTATCATTTACAGGTTGAGAAACTAACATTTCCATTTCTTGTAAATAGAGTAACAATTCCATTTTTTCTTTGATTTCATGACATTCACTCCATTACATCATATCAACAAAAGGACACATTATATGCTACACATATAGTGCGATACCTCTTAATTTTGTACGAACCCCAGGTTTATAATTAAAGTTGGTAGCCTTGGGAGTTGAAACATTCTTGTTGCAATACTGAGGCTCATCACGTTTTGGTGTTGTTGTTGAGGAGGTGTTAAAGTATGCATTGTTTTCTTCCCTAGTTGATTTATTCTTTTACTTTCTGGAAAAAAAACAAAAAAATGCAATAGGTATATTTCATTTCAAGAAGAGAAAAATGCATTGCATTAGCATTCTAATTCATTTTTTTTTATATAAAAAAAAAATACTTCTCCAACCCCAACTACCCCCCCATTTGATCACGTGGTGCAGTAAGAGCCACATCACCATTACTTTTTGTAGGTAGTAGAAGAAGAGGTGACAGAGAAGCTAGGAGAAATGAACGGAGATGATGACAATGAGGAAGATCCTCTTAGATTTCCCATTGAAGATACTGATGTCAGTGTGCACATGAAGAACATACCCCCATATTTCCTTCCCAAATTCCATGGTATGAAGTCAGTGGATCCATGTTGGGTGTGGAGCTTGATTATCTTCTGTATTCAAAGGCTTCAACCGGATGTATACCCCAGGAAGACTGTACACCCCTCCACACAGGGGGGTGCGGGGGGGACTTGTCCCCCTAGTGGGAGTCCGGGGGCTCTAATCCCCCACGGCTGGGGGGCCTGGGGGCCAGCGCCCCAGAAGCTAAAAATAGATGTAAAATTGCCTTATAAAAGTCTAGTAATTTCTAGTCAATATGGGTCGGTCATTAGGCGGATTATTTGACAGTAGAAGTTATGTTTAGTTTAGGTTTTTTTGCCCTAGAAAGCAACCCTTCACTATATATGAGGGAATTGTATTGCGTCTATGTATATTTATATTTTGATTGAGGAAAAGGGAGGAGATTGAGAGTGAAGAGGGTGTTATAGCGGATCTGCTGTAGGTTGTATCTCTTTAGTTTGTTGGTTACTATAAAAGGAAGGACTGTTTGTTTCTCTGTGGACGTAGCCCAAACTGGGTGAACCACGTATATCTGTGTCTCTCTTATTTTATGCTTTTTCTGTGTTTATATTTTTGCAATATTTTATGTGTTCCATTGCTATGTAATATATAATTTTCTAACAGATCTGGAAACCTTTCTCTTTGAATTTGAAATATTTTGTAGATCTTATGGTTACTTACTAATCACACAACAATTAAGATTGTTTCTGGCAACATTGAAGGATAAAGCTCTTAAATGGTTCATGAGTTTAGGGACTAAATCAATAAGATCATGGAATGATATGCGAAATTTATTTCTAGGAAAATATAAAGATCATGATCTTAAGGAAGAAATATTTATAATGACTCAAAAATAAGTTGTGAGCCTTGAGGATCTAATAGAGAGGTTCATCTATAATGTTCATAGGGAAAAAATACATCATTTATCATATGACACACTAAAACCCTCTTACCTAGAACAATTAGGGATGAGTGGATTGATCTCCTTGATCTCACGAGTAGAGGTGATTTATACCAATTATCATTTGAAGAAATTTATGCAACATGAAAACACATATCAAGAGGAAGGGAAAGAGTAAGTAAATGAACATCAAGATGAGTATCTCAAGCTAAACTTGGAAATTTGTTTGATGAATTTAAAACATAAATTCTTATCAATCTAAGAGAAGAAGTAGGAATGTTTGGAATGTAAGATGAGGAAAAATAAGATCCAGATATTTGTGTTGTCCATGTAGAATCACATGCTATTAAATATTTTCCATCATTACCAAGGTTTAAGGAAGTTTACCAAGAGGACAATGGAGCAAGTCAATCGCTAAAGAATCTATGTTATGTAGCTCCAAGAAGACTATGGCAACCTAATCAACCTAGTATGATGTAAGAAAATAATTCAGAATTTCAAGTTTATGCACATCCATCTCAAAGTAATTGGAACACACCCTTTCCTTAGCAACCTTGGCCATCTCAACCCCAAAAATAGTCTTGGCAACAAGTCTAGCAAGCACCTTATGGGATCAATCCAAAATATCCTCAATATCCTCAATATTCTCCTGAATATCCTCCATACCTAACTCCATGTTATCCCTACCATCCACTTCCACCACAACCACAACCCTAATCACATCCATCTCAAAGATCCACTCCCACTTAACTACCTATAAAACCATTTCAAAACCCACACAAAGAAGTAGCTCAACTCGCTTACATTACTGGTGTACAACACTTCTTAACATCTCCTCTTGATCTCAATGGTATTCATCTTAACTCACTAAGAGTATTGCAAAAGAGATTATCTTAATGCCATTGAAGGACAACATGTAGAAAAAGAAGATTTAAATGAGAATAGCAAAAAATCATGGGTTGCACTTCATGAAGAACAGACATCAGAATGAGAGATTGAGAAAGTTCCCTCATGTTTACCATCAAATTCTCCATGTGTTCAAGAGAAAAATCTGGAAAAAGAGGAATATTTGAATGTCGTGGTAGAAGAAGACATGAAGAATGCTCCAAATGAGCAAGAAAACCAAGGGCATCAAAGCTATATTTAGATTTGGTTCCAGAAAATCAACAAGATGGAGCATCACTCTCTTCTTCAACATTACTTGATATCATCAAAGTCAATTCATTTGGTCTTTGAAATTCAAGTAAATGTCAAAGTATATATTTCAAGCCTACACATCAGTTTATCTATCATCTTGAAGTGCACATGGCTCCATTTGAAGTATTCCTATACTTGAAAGAGATTGTGTTTTTCAAGTAGAGTAGGATAGAAAAAGAAATGAAAAATGAAAAATAAGAGGAAGAAAAAATAAAATCTTAGGTGAGAACCTCCTTTGAGGCACCTAATATTGGCTCATTTATTGAAAACCTCCACGAGGCGGTAAATGGGTTGGAAAAAGGAGAAAAAAAGAGAAAAAGAAAAGACCCTAGGTGAAAACCTCCTTTGAGGCACCTCTGTAGACCCATTATTTGAAAACCTCATTGAGGCAGCTAGTAGGCCTAAAATAAACAAATAAAAAAAATTAAAAGAAAAAAACATTTTCTCCATGTATCTCTCTCTGATGAACACAGGTTCTCTCCAAACGTTGCAAGCAACATGAACACTTTAACACTAGAAGGAAAAAAATTGCCAAAAATCTAGTCAAATGAAGTCAAACTTGGGCTTTCTCCTCCTTTTCCATGATTCTCCAATAGGACCAAGGCCATGCCAATCCATCACCCTCATCTATTTCCACCATCCACCCATCATTCCCAAGATTTTCCCATTTAGTTTTCTCGTTGTCCTAAAATGCTACAAAGGGCGTTGTTTTGCTACAGGAGGCCAAAACCATGCATCAATTTGTCAAGTTTCTTCATGGGGAGATGCATATTGATGATTGTAACATGCTCAAGCAATTTTCACAAATTCAAGTGCACAGTTTTTGAGAAAATGACCTCCATCACATACAACCATTTTTCAATTTTCTTGAGATTCACGCATCTTTTGGCAAATATATTTTATGGGAGGTGCCATCAAGGATGATGGAAACATGCTAAAGAAATTTAGGTCAATCTAATATACCATTTGGGAGATATTGATAAAACCATCTTGCTACAAGAGGTTGTCTTGAAATGCTACAGGAGGGACCAGAATTGCTACAGGAGGTAGATCTGATTGGAGAAAGAGGTAAAAAGATCATGTATTCTTTAGGGAAGGTTGAAAAAGGTCCTCCAATGATTTAATCATCAACCATCCATCACTAATCCATTTGAATTCACCAAAAATTGCTCAAAATTTCCACTATGTCCCACCGAGAGAGAGAGAGAGAGAGAGAGAGAGAGAGAGAGAGAGAGAGAGAGAGAGAGAGGAGAGAGGGAGAGAGAGGGGAGAGAGAGAGAGGGAAGGGAGCGAGAGGGAGAGAGAGAGAGAGAGGGAGGCGAGAGAGAGAGAGAAGAGAGTAGAAGAGGGAAGAGAGAGAGGAGAGCGAGAAGAGGAAGAAAGAGAGAGAGAAGGAGAGAGAGAGAGAGAGAGCAGAGAGGAGAGAGAGAGAGAGAGAAGAGAGGAGCGGAAGAGAGAGAGAACGAGAGAGAGAGAGAGAGAGAGAGGGAGAGAGAGGAGCGAGAGAAGAAGGGGGGAGAGAGAAGAGAGAAGAGAGGGAGAGAGAGAGGGAGAGAGAGAGAGCGAGGGAGAGGGAGCGAGGAGAGGGGAGAGAGAGAGAAGAGAGAAGAGGAGAGAGAGAGAGAATGAGAGAGGGGAGGGGAGAGGGAGAGAGAGAGAGAGAGAGAGAGAGAGAGAGAGAGAGAGAGAGAGAGAGAGAGAGAGAGAGAGCACAAGAGCCATTGTTTTCTATTTTTCCAATGACTAGTCTACTTCCTCCTGACTCCAAACCTATCGTTATGGATTTTCATCATTACCCTCAACACCATCATGAAATATAAATACTTTAAGGGAGGATTAAAAGGTTGCTACATGAAGAAAACTCCTCTTGTAGCAACCTGTGAAATCATAATATAAATCTATGAGGTCTTTTTTTTCCAACAACAGAAGCGTGATGAAGCCATGTGTGCAATCAGGAAGGGAAACATCATCCTTGGGAATTGATTCCACCACCATCAGTTTCCTAGACATCAAAGAGGCGCCTACACACATAATAAAGTTATTAGTCAAGGTATAATCACGTTCTGAAGACATGCACTAGGATATCATGATGTATATGGCCCAACAACAACTTGCAATCACCTCTAGAAATCTGATCGACAAGTAGGTATAGGTATGTAATATTATTTACCTCTTCTCTTGAGCATTTTATGGTTATAAATTTGTTGTGAATGCATAAGAGATGAGGTTTTATAAGCTATGAATGGGTCAACAGTCTCTTCCGCCCTCAACCAGTTAAGTGTAGCTAACTCCCTCACTCATTCAATGTGGAAAATCCAAATTAAGAATGATAGTGATTACAAGGAGGTGGGACAACGCTTCAAAGTACTCTGAGCCATTACCACAAAGGGAATATTATGTACTAGGATTGACTTCATTTACACCATCACTCATTTCTAAAAAATAGCTGGAGGAAGGATGATCTAGTGTTATTAGACTGTTTAGGGTGCCATCGAGGTGTTTCAAACTCTATTTGTAGATGCTACAAGAGGAAGCTATAGGAAGGTTTGAATTGCTACAGGAGGGTTGAGAAGAAGCTATATGAGGAATTGAAAGGTGAAAGAGGGCCATAGTGACCAAAAATTGTATTCAAACCCTCATGCAGATACATAGCTATTTTGAAAAAGAGTAAATGGCTCCCTCCCTCCTTGATTTCTGTACAATTGCATGAGAAATTATGCCTAAAGTTGGTAGCCTATAATAGCCAATTAAGAAATAGGTCTTATTTGAAATTACTGTGTGTAAAGACAATATAAGAGAAAACAAGAAAGAATTTGTTTGAGATAAAGTATAGCATCATTCTCCCTCACCGATAAAAAGAAAGTTAACATTGTTTCTACCACTAAGAGTGCTCTAAGGATAAAATAAACTAGCATTTGCACCAGATGTTGCAAAGGAAATGCCGTAAGGCATAAATTGAAGAACGCAAGTACAACAAAAAAATACTTTCATGAAGAATAAAAATACTTATAATGAATTTATTATTAGATATTCATATATATT
>APFE030029780.1:21424-36308 GCA_000404065.3 Pinus taeda
TTCAAATTCAATCCCACGAGAAGCGGATATAAAAAATGTTGATTATTATGTAGATGATATTTTCACTATTGACATTGAACCCAAAACCATTTTATGGGAGAAACCTATGGTAATGATGTTGATGGGTACTCATTATTCTCCCATTAAATGGTATTCTCCCATTAAATGGTATAATGGTGGCCTACATTTTGTAAATAATTTAAGGTCTTAATGTTTGTATGCTTCTGGCTCTTTTGAGGCCATGTTGGATTGAAAGTCTGAGTTCAGGATTTGGGTAATTTCTAAAGATGGTGTCAACTGGACTTGCTGAATCAGAGAGGTGAACAAGAGAATGGATGCTAGTGACAGAGTTTGCTTACCCACATCCTTGAGAATGTTGTTTTTGTGCTGTGCATATATCAACTGAGAAATACCCAGATTTTTGAAGGTGATCTAAAAGGGGTTGAAGTTGTGGGTTATTGAATCGGGTGTACATTGACTAACAGAGTATGAGTGTTTTATGCGATTGAAGGTGGGCTTGTAATTGAAAATGGAGAGGAAAGAGAATGACTTAAAAGAGCTAACGCAGCAGGAACTGAGTGGCATTTTAACTAGGGTGGAGAAAGACTCAGAACACTCTTGATGGTTGCTTGTTGAGGCTTGAGCTTGAGTTGCCATGAGATACTGGAGATGTGTCTAATCACAAAAACACTTATATAGCCTAAAATTCCAATCTTTGCACATTTAAACCTACTCTCAACCATCAAAAAACCACTAGTCTAGCCTAAATTACAACACAAAACAACACCGACCTATCTACCGTTAGGCAACTAATTGGCAAATTGCATGTACGAGAGCATTGACATGCTTTGACATGTGCCTTATGTGAACACAATTAGTGCTCAAACAGCAGAACCAACCCAATGTTACAGAAGTATTGATTCAAAACATAACATGCAGAAACCCATTACACAACATTAATGACAAGTATGGCAGTAGCAGAACAAACCCTATGATACAGAGACCTGACATAAAAACCCAACCCCCTTATGCAGGGGACCATTACAGAATAGTTGAACCAAACAAAAGTGTCTATGTGACATCATAAACCAAAACTATTTCGTGAAATGTGTCATTTTTAAAAACACTTATGGAAGAAACCATAACGATGAGATAGTAAAACCATATAGTGCATATTCAGATTGCAATTATAGAGATCAACAAAGAGCTCATCGAGAAAAACAGAGATCCAAATCAAAAAGCAGAAAATTTTACAGAACATCAAATACCAAGCCCAGGGACAATTACCAACATATAGCTCTACCATCAATAGGATTATTACATGGTCTTTGAAGAAATCCAAAGAAGCAAATAACAAAAATAAAATCCAACGAAACCCCTCAAAACCCTAACAAAACCACTGATATAGCCTAAAATTCCGAACTTTGTACATTATGTGGATGGCCCAGACCTTGTAAGGATTCTCATTTTCCACTCTCACTTGTATTCCAAAGCCTGCAACTCTTGTGAAATCTTCACTGCTTGGGCTAACTTGTGCACCGCTACAGCCATGCGTAGCACATTCAGAAAATTGAAAGTGATGCCAATTGGCTCTTGCTATGAATTTGAACGACATAATCAGAATTTATAATTCTTCTTTTGAATTCTTTTGCTATTTATTAAACACAATTCATCCTCTCTTTCGACTCTAAAAATTAAAAGAAAGACAGTGTAAAATAGTAGTAAAACTGTATAGTGTATATTGAAAAATTTAACATGGGGATGTCTTTTCAATTCATTTGCAGAGATTTGCACGCACGCACTTAAATGTTCACTCTTCTTTTGCCAATCATACGATATCCTATTTCTGGTGTGGGAATCGAAGCTTAGTTTTGCACTGCAATAGGTAGGTGCTACTGCCAATTTTACAGCACTCGAGAAAGAAATATGCCGTCTACAATAGAAGATGTCCCGACCCAGGATGTGAATGCTGTCGAAAAGCTACTGTCCAATGGAATAAATCATCTTCAAGTTCAAGATAAATATATCTTGCCTCCCAGTGAACGCCCCCACCTGTCTGAGGTGTCTTACTTTGAGAGCATTCCGATGGTGGATCTCCAGGACCTCGATGGCCCTAACAGAACAAGGATAGTTGAAGAAATCCACCATGCTTGCGAGGAAGATGGTTTTTTCCAGGTACATCATACTTCGATCCCCCTTCTCTTGCCAATGCTTTTCTTTTAATATCTCTAGATTATCCTCCACGCACACCAAAAAGGCCCTATGTTACAAATTAAGCTTGCCATGGATATTCTAGAATATTTCTTATCATTTTTCTATTCCTGAAGTTTTTGAGGCCATTACTTTCAGAGTTGTAGGATTATTTAACCTATATTTTTAATGTCAGTCTGATGTGTTAATAAAATCTAGTGACTGGTTCAAGTTTCATATCTGAGGGTATGTACTATTATTTTTTATGGCCACATATCTTCTGGTTGATCTAAGTGAGTGCAAATAGTGAACCATGGCGTGCCAGAAGGAACCATGAAAAGCATGATGGAAATTGCCAAAGAATTCTTCGAAATGCCCCTGGAAGACCGAGCATGCCAGATTGAATAGAGGGTAAATAAAAGAAGTCCAAACTCTGGAGGAACGATATTGCAACAACAAGAAGTACTTATATTGCATATGCTTTTATACAAAGAGATCGCAGGAAACTACGCTATGAAGGTGAGAGCTCTGATTTTAAGGCTACTGGATACCGTTTTTGAAGCTCTAGGGCTCAATTCTAGTTACTTGGACAAAATCTTCGGAAAACACACCCAACTCATTGATATAATGTACTATCCTCCATGCTTGAAATCGGATATTACTCTTGGCACACCACGCCATTCAGATGCGCGTGGAATCACTGTTTTAATGCAAGGCAAGGTCGAGGTCAGTGGTCTACAAGTACTCAGAAATGGAAAGTGGGTTGCTGTAGAACCCATACCCAACGCTTTTGTTGTTAATATGGGAGACCAACTGCAAGTATTTAACAAGAGCAAGAGCAGATCCAATACTTTATTTCCTCCTGAAAATTTGACAATGTTATTGTTAATGCTAATGCTAATGCTAATAATTTATCAGGTTGTGAGCAATGGGAATTTGACAATGTTATTATTAATGTTAATAATTTGTCAGGTTGTGAGCAATGGTAGATTGAGAAGTGTGGAACATCGAGCAGTAACGAATGCATTTGCTGCACGTATATCAATTCCTACGTTTTATGGCCCCTCGGAGGATGCCTTCATTGCCCCTACAACATCCTTGATTGATGAACAACATTTGGCTCAGTACAAAGGATATAAGTTTGGAGAATTCATGAGAATTTTCAGGAGCCAGGAATTAAAGAACAAGACAGTGTTGAACCATTTCAAAATCGAATATACAGAGAAAAACGGTGAATGAAATTTGTTGTTGAATTTGATTTAAGGGAGCCATTATCAACATTATCACTATCACTAGACCATCCAATAACCTCGTTGCCCTCTGGATGAATAAAAGATGATTACATAGTTTTAACTATTGAACATAATTTCATTTTCAATTCCAATCTTCGCACATTTAAACCTACTCTCAACCATAAAAAAACCACTATTCTAGCCTAAATTACAACACAAAACAACATCGACCTATCTACCGTTATGCAACTAATTGGCCAATTGTGTGTACGAGAGCATTGGCATTCTTTGACATGTGCCTTATGTGAACGTATTCAGTGCTCAAATAGCAAAACCAACGCAATGTTACACAAGTATCGATTCAAAACAGAACATGCAGAAACCCATTAGACAACAGTAATGACAAGTATGGCAGTCGCAGAACAAACAATATGATACACAGACCTGACATAAAAACCCAACCCCCTTATGCAGGGGACCATTACAGAATAGTTGAACCAAAAAAAAGTGTCTATGTGACATCAGAAACCAAAACTATTTCGTGAAACGTGTCATTTTTAAAAACACTTAGGAAGAAACCATAACGATGAGATAATAAAACCGTATAGTGCATATTCATATTGCAATTAAAGAGATCAACAGAGAGCTCATCGAGAGCAACAGAGATCCAGATCAAAACGCTGACTAGTTTACAGAACATCAAATACCAAGCCCAGGGACAGTTACCAGCATATAGCTCTACCATCAACAGGATTATTACATGGTCTTTGAAGAAATCCAAAGAAGCAAATAAACAAAAATAAAATCCACCGAAACCCCTCAAAAACCTTAACAAAACCACTGATATAGCCTAAAATTCCGAACTTTGTACATTATGGGGATGGCCCAGACTTGTAAGGATTCTCATTTTCCACTCTGACTTGTCTTCCAAAGCCTGCAACTCTTGTGAAATATTCACTGTTTGCGCTAACTTGTGCACTGCTACAGCCATGCATAGCACATTCAGAAAATAAAAAATGATGCCAATTGGCTCTTGCCGTGAATTTGAACAACATAACCAGAATTTATAATTCTTCTTTTAAATTATTTTTCTATTTATTAAATGTAATTCATCCTCTCTTTCGATTCTGAAAATTAAAAGAAAGAGAGTAAAAAATAGTAGTAAAACTGTATAGTGTATATTGAAAACTTTAACATGGGGATGTCTTTTCAATTCATTTGCAGAGATCTACACGCACGCACTTAAATGTTCACTCTTCTTTTTCCCATCATCCGATATCCTATTTCTGGTGTGCGAATTGAAGCTTATTTTTGCACAACAATAGGTAGGTTCCACTGCCAATTTTAGAGCACTCGAGAAAGAAATATGCCGTCTACAATGGAAGATGTCCTGACCTAGGATGTGAATGCTGTTGAAAAGTTGCTGTCCAATGGAATAAATCATCTTCAAGTTCAAGATAAATATATCTTGCCTCCCAATGAACGCCCCCACCTGTCTGAGGTGTCTTACTCTGAGATCATTCTGGTGGTGGATCTCCAGGACCTAGATGGCCCTAACAGAACAAGGGTAGTTGAAGAAATCCGCCATGCGTGCGAGGAAGATGGCTTTTTCCAGGTACATCATACTTCGATCCCCCTTCTCTTGCCAGTGATTTTCTTTTACTATCTCTGGATTATCCTCTACGCACACCAAAAAGGCCCTATGTTACAAATTAAGCTTGCCATGGATATTCTATAATATTTATTATCAGTTGCTATTTATTAAACGTAATTCATCCTCTCTTTCGATTCTAAAAATTAAAAGAAAGAGAGTAAAAAATAGTAGTAAAACTATATAGTGTATATTGAAAACTTTAACACAGGGATGTCTTTTCAATTCATTTGTAGAGATCTACACGCACGCACTTAAATGCTCACTCTTCTTTTTCCCATCATCCGATATCCTATTTCTGGTGTGCGAATCGAAGCTTAGTTTTGCACAACAATAGGTAGGTGCCACTGCCAATTTTACAACACTCGAGAAAGAAATATGCCATCTACAATGGAATATGTCCTGACCCAGGATGTGAATGTTGTTGAAAAGCTACTGTCCAATGGAATAAATCATCTTCAAGTTCAAGATAAATATATCCTGCCTCCTAGTCAACACCCCCACCTGTCTGAGGTGTCTTACTCTGAGAGCATTCCGGTGGTGGATCTCCAGGACCTGGATGGCACTAACAGAACAAGGGTAGTTGAAGAAATCTGCCATGCGTGCGAGGAAGATGGATTTTTCCAGGTACATCATACCTCGATCCCCCTTCTCTTGCCAGCGCTTTTCTTTTAATATCTCTGGATTATCCTCTACGCACACCAAAAAGGCCCTATGTTACAAATTAAGCTTTCCATGGATATTCTAGAATATTTCTTATCAGTTTTCTATTCTTGAAGTTTTTGAGGCTATTACTTTCAGAGTTGTAGGATTATTTAATCTATATTTTTAATGTCAGTCTGATGTGTTAATAATATCTAGTGATTGGTTCAAGTTTCATATCTGAGGGTATGAGCTATTCGTTTTTATGGCCACATATCTTCTGGTTGATCTAAGTGAGTGCAAATAGTGAAACATGGCGTACCAGAAGGAACCATGAAAAGCATGATGGAAATTTCCAAAGAATTCTTCGAAATGCCTGTGGAAGACCAAGCATGCCAGATTCAATAGAGGGTAAATAAAATAAGTCCAATCTCTGGAGGAACGATATTGCAACAACAAGAAGTACTTATCTTGCATATGCTTTTATACAGAGAGATCGCAGGCAACTAAACTATGAAGGTGAGAGCTCTGATTTTAAGGTTGTTGGCTGCCATTTCTGAAGCTCTAGGGCTCGATTTGAGTTACTTGTACAAAATCTTCGGAAAACACACCCAACTCATGGATATAATGTACTATCCTTCATGTCTGAAACCGGATATTACTCTTGGCACACCACGCCATTCAGATGCACGTGGCATCACTGTTTTAATGCAAGGCGAGGTCAGTGGTCTGCAAGTACTCAGAAATGGAAAGTGAGTTGTTGTAGAAGACCCAACGCTTTCATTGTTAATATGGGAGATTAATTGCAGGTATTTAACAAGAGCAAGAGCAGATCCAATACTTTATTTCCTCCTGAAAATTTGACAATGTTATTGTTAATGCTAATAATTTATCAGGTTGTGAGCAATGGGAATTTGACAATGTTATTATTAATGCTAATAATTTGTCAGCTTGTGAGCAATGGTAGATTCAGAAGTGTGGAACATCGAGCAGTAACGAATGCATCTGCTGCATGTATATCAATTCCTACGTTTTATGGCCCCTCGGAGGATGCCTTCATTTCCCCTGCAGCGTCCTTGGTTGATGAACAACATCTGGCTCGGTACAAAGGATATAATTTTGGAGAATTCATGAGAATTTTCTGTAGCCAGGAATTAAAGAATAAGACAGCGTTGGACCATTTCAAAATCGAATATACAAAGAACAACGGTGAATGAAATTTGTTGTTGAATTTCATTTAAGGGAGCCATTATCAACATTATCACTATCACTGGACCATCCAATAACCTCGTTGCCCTCTGGATGAATAAAAGATGATTACATAGTTTTAACTATTGAATATATTTTATTTTCAATTCCAATCTTTGCACATTTAAACCTACTCTCAACCATAAAAAAACCACTAGTCTAGCCTAAATTAGAACACAAAAAACACCGACCTATCTACCGCTAGGCAACTAATTGGCCAATTGCGTGTACGAGAGCATTGACATGCTTTGACAAATAATATTTTGTTATAAATTTTAGGAATATTTTAGAATTTGATTAACTAAATTAAATAATTATGTATGTTTGTTTCTAGCTAGCCATTTTTTTGAGATAGTAAATTCTAAAAATATCCAGAAATTCTATTGTTACCCAGTTGCAAATATCTCGAAATGGGAAAGAAAACAATTAGGTCCATTGTTTGCCTAAGATGTTGTGAATTCTGAGATGTTTCTGAAATCTACAATCCTGACCTCTTTTTTTTCAGAATCTGCGATCTTATCAGAATATTTCCCAATCTGCCATCTAATTATGTTCAGCTCTAAAATAATGGCTACTTGATCTAATACCAAATAATCAAATTAACAGCTGCTTGATCGATTGAATTTGTTTGAAATATCGAACCCACCGTCCCGAGCCACAAATAAATACTGACTATCAGCAAACAGCAATTAAACTACATTTTTCTGCATCACAAATTAAGCTTACAAGTTACGTGGCGCGAACATCGAGAATGTAGTCAGTGTATAACACATAATTTGGTTGAATAGGATTGTTAATACAAAATTGCGTGATGTAGTAGTTAAAACCAATAAAGTAGAATGAGCCTTTCAGATCTTTCGCCTCTTCACTGCTAAATCTTGGCAAACGTCTTCCCACTAACCTTCGCATGTATTCAGGGTATTTCCTGGATGTCAATGGATCCAAAAACCTGTTATTACACAAAATATCATTTTAGGAACCCCTGCTCACATTTCCCTGCGTCTGAAGCTGAAGGATAAATTGATATAAATAGATAGATAGATACAAACCACCCTAGTCTGAAGTCAATTGCTCTCTGGGTCACCCTCTTATCAGACAGAGACTTTGAGAATGGTACCATCCAGTTTGCTACAAGCGCAAAGCCTATGGAACCTTTCTGTTTCTTCTCCATTTTTTGTTACAACATTTATTCAAGAAATGTAAGTCGTCTTCTTGAATCTTTAAAGCATAATTTTAGAAAAGGGCATATTCTCACCTGGTATTTAGTCCTATAAATTTTTACACCAGTGCTATGGGCAAGAAGCAAATTATGCGCTACAATGTACGGCTCCATTGCAGAATTCCCGGCTGTGCAATTTCCAAATGCAGGTGAACAACGGCCAGGCGCCTAAAAGCCGAGATCGTAGCCATTCACTGCCAAGGGCCAAGCTTCATTTACAGTGGTCCAATACTTTACACAGTCTCCGAAAGCTAGAAAATATACTTCTGAAAATTTGCTAAAGTCTACCCTGAAACAAAAATAATATATCAAAAACAAATGATTTAATTTCTAGTTAAGAGCTTTGGAGATATGCTATGAAATATTATGTAAATGACGAGATTTAAGGTTTCACATTTTCTTGAATCGAGGAAAAAAAATTTGAAATTAAAAGAAACAGAGAAACGTTATTACAATGAATCTTGAAGAATCAGGGCATTGAATCTTACACGACTCTTTTTCTGTGGAAACCCCCATACTTGTCCTCAAGAACTTGTGGCATGTCCTAGTGATAAAGTGTAACAAAGGGGTCGATACTTGCCAGCAAATGCACATCGTCCATGTATTGTATAAATATTTCTTATAACTCAAAATATATTTGAAACAAAGCTCCATCCAACTGACAGTAAATGATTTTCTAATACCGTTTTTGAGCAGCTCGTTGATCAGATTATTGTAATAAGCGATTCCCTCTTCATTGACACCTCCATGTCTTGGCGAACCCTCTAAAAGAAATTAACAGAAATGGGAGAGTTGTGGAAGGCAATGAGCAGTGGAAATCCATTGTCGATTCATTTGCAATTTAACTTACTGGGAAATATGCGTGGCCAGGAAATAGAAAAACGATAAACGTCCATTCCCATGTATTTGAGAAGCTGAATATCTCCCTGCAGAATCCAGATTACAAATAAATAGATTCTATTAAAGCTCAAAAAATAAAGCAACGCAGAATGACCGAGTTGAAATTTAGGGCTTCAGTTATTCTAATAAATTTTATTTGTACCTTGTAGCGGTGGTATTGATCCACTGTAACATCACCATTCGTTCCATCGACAAAAAACAGTGGAAACCTCGAAGAAATTAAAAAGGCCCTTCAGTTGAAGAAACAGTAGAAACCTTGAAGAAATTAAAAAGCCAGAGGAGATGGTTGCAAGCACGGCTGAATTGCCTATTGAAGTCGGTGGTGATTTAATGAAGGAGCTGGTTTGGTTGAATTTATTGTTGAAGAAAAAGAACTCGAACGGTTGAAGAAGTTGAAAAGCAAAGGAATACCGAGTCGGTTTACGATTAAGTAGGAGGAGTTGGTGGTGATCTAACGGCCAATATTGTTTTAATTGTCTAACATTTCATCGAACGTTGCAAAACTGTACATGGTGGCAGTTAGGTGAGTTCGTTTCAAAGGGAAACGCCTTACGGCGTAAAAATACACGGAAGTAGCCCCAAGAAGGAGCATTAGGAGATATAGTGGGGGGGGGGATTTCAACGAAAGGGGAAGAAACTTTTGACATCCATGAAAAGGCCAACCACTAGAGCAACCTAACCTAAGAAACTCAAAGGACAAAATTCCATGTTATAGGAGAAATCAAGGCTGCTATAGGAGAAAAATGGCTACTACAGGAGACAGAGTAGGTGCTATAGGAGTCAGTATGCCTTCTACAGGATTGTCCCAAGATGCAAAAATTTGCCCTATATTGAGAATTATTGGCCATAAAACCCTAGAAATTTGAAGGAGTCTGCAAGGAAGGGGTAAGTACTTGATCTATCACCTCTTACAAACAAAATTTTTATGAATATTTGCAAAATTCCTCCACTAAATATCCTGTAGCAAAACCATAAAAATTTTAAGTGTGGAGTATTCTTGTGAGGATGAGCATTATGATGGGAGAATAAAATTGTTTTTAAATTGGCATACCATTCTTCACCTCACTCATCAACAGGAAGCACTTCTCCTCTTTCCATAAGTTGAAATGCTAAGTGCTATGAAATTGATAATTGGCAACCCTTGCACAAACCTTGAGAACACATTGACAAATTTTGTTGACATGGATAGAGAAGCTTTTCTGGACTTGAAGAGACAGTCAGGGATGGATCTACAGAAAAGGAAGAGGGTGGCAAAGAAAAAGAAAATGTTGAAACATAAGAAAACATGCCCCAAAAATCAGAAAACGGATAAAAGGAGAATAAGAAGAAAACTAAAGAGATAACCTCCCTCCAATCCAAAATAAAGGAGCCCCAAGCCTCTCAAAAGAATCCAAGCACTAGGAGAGCCATGACCAAACAAATAAAAGAAGAATATGACCTGCTACAGGAAGTCAGAAAGCTGCTACAAGAAGGCAGAAAGTTGCTATAGGAAAGAAAAAAGTTGCTACAGGAAACTGTTGGACAACTATAGGATAGATTAGGGAGGCTACCAGGACCATGAATGAGGTACAATTAGGTCGCTAAGTTTCTCAGAGGATGAGCAACACTTTCAGCAGGGGGATATGATGGGCCTCTAAATTAAACATAAAATAAGGCCAATCTGACCATCCTTCAACACATTAAACCTCTTTTTTTGCATTAGATGACATATTTTTAGCTTTAATATGTTCATTAGGAATTTTTAAACATAATTGCATATTTGTGCCTAATATTATTTATTTTTGTAGAATATTGTGAGACTATTCGTCAGATTATGAAGATTTGGAGGAGATAATCTAGGGACTTGCTCCCTACTACAAGAGGATAAATATTGGATAATAAATCAAGATGATATTACGAAATTATTGAACAAATTCTAGAGCTCCAATGATTGAGAAAATCTAGGAATGTGTTCCCTATCATTTAATGTAGATTCCTAGTGTTGCGAACCAGATCCACTATTTGAGGGATTTTGTAGTGGGAAGCTTCCTCCTTTCAAGGAGAATTCTTCGTCATCATTTTGTATAAGTACCAATTCTATTTTTTCTCTAAAGGCATGTATTTTTTGATCTTCTTTTGGAGAAAACTTGTGTTTTTGTAGCTCCACTTTGATTTCTAGCAGGGATGTACTTGGATTGATTCAAATAATGAAGTTTGGTGCCATTTTTAGCTTCTAAAGCTTGCTATCCTTCATAGGAATTTGAGTATCCCTGGGCTTGGCTATCCCAAGAGTCTCAAATCCCTTTTGTGTAATTTATTTTTCTTCTTTTTACTTCTTATTCACATGCATCCCTTATTCTTGTTTTTTCTATTTCTGAATTTAGTATTGATGCTTCTTTTGTTGTAGTATTGGGCTAAATGACTGAAGTGAGTTGTTTTCCAAGTTATTAAAAAAATATAAAAGCTTGATGTGTCCTTATAATAGATTTTAAAAGTAATCTTCATCATTGAGCTACTTGGATTGGGTTATTAGTTCATGAATCTAGAATTTTTGGAAGTCCTTGTAGCAAAATAGTAGTATTTTTATAACATATTAGTGAGATTCATTTGAGTTTATTCCACTTGCATTATATCATACAAACATTCAAGTTAATAAAACAATTCACCCCATTGCATTGTCACTTGATTAGGTTAGGCATTTGATAGGTTAACTAGCTCACTAGTTCTACGATTTCTAGATTTTAGACTAGTAATTTTCTACTATTTTTTAGCACGTGTGAACAAGGGTATTTTAGAGTGATTCCATTTGGAATGGAGACCTAAGAAATACTAACCAATAAAAAAGATTTTCCCATCTGATTTTCGTTTGATTTACTTTGTCACTCGGTGAGTTATCTCCTCTTGTAGTAATTATATCTTCTCTTGTAGCAAATCTATCCCTTCTTGTAGAAGACCTGTAACACCACTTTCCTTCATCAGGTTTTATCCCCACTACAACTATGAATTAGTATAGATGAATAATGACCCCCAACTCTACTTTTATGATTAGGGAAGCTTGTAAGACACCCCAACCCTTCCTTTTATTCACTGCAAAAACATAGTAGACTTAGTTTCTTTATCACAAGTATGATGCAAGTAGGTTACTCATTTGCAAGAAAGTGTGAACTAGTTAGATGGTACATAAAATTATTATTGGTAGTTTGATGAATTATGCAAGATAAAATAACTTTCATTCTGGAAGTAGATTAACTTTTTTCCTTTCATGAATTGATTAGTTAGCATTTACAAGTTGAGTAAGTAGCATTACCATTTCTTGCAAATAGAGTAACAATTCCATTTTTGCTTTGATTTCATGACATTTACTCCATTACATTAGATCAACAAAATAAGGAAACATTGCATGCAACACATATAGTGTTGATACCTCTTAAGTTTGTACAAACCCTGGGTTGATAATTAAAGTTTTTAGCATTCAAAGTTACAACATTCTTGTTGCAATACTGAGGCTTGTTGGCTTAGTGGGTCCTAACCTAGGTTCAAAGTTAATTGCACCAAACAAAACCCTACACTACTCAACCTTTCAGAGTCAACCCACGTAGCGTAGGCTAAATTCTTACTCAAAGCAGTATGGGGGGATGTTGGAACCAAGATTCTGCATCTAGAGATCAGTGTGATGTCTTTTATTGCCCTAGATATACCTTCACATAGACTTGTATGCCCCTAAGGCTTGGTACTACAACTTCACTTAAATGGCCCTTATACTATCATGAAGGTCTATGATAGGGTTTTGTGGACCCTTAACAAATAAAATATCCACTTATGCACACCATAAAACAACCCTAGATCTAAGTTCGCACAGATCTACTTACGCATTCAATAAACACAACAGAATGTATTATAACCTTCGCGTAAATACTTAACATACATTGTGTACAACTAGCAAGATTTATGCAACAGAGTTGCACATCAATACATTAATATTTCATAAAGACATGTATTCCATCACAACATATATCACAACCATAAATAACAAAAGTAAATAGATAAACACATGAATTTCTCCAACAGTCTTCTTTATTGATATTCAATATGTGGTTATAGACTCAAAACTACCTTGTGCACTTAGCTGTAGGGGTCCACGCACTCAGCTGCAAACTCTACTCTAAGCCTCTATGCACTCAGCTGTAGAGCCTTTTCTCCCTCTAAGACTCACTTCTCAGCGCTATATTCTATTGACCCATTACATCCATCATCATGAGACTACTTATTACTGCCTTAAACTCTCTAAGACATGCCTATTTATAGTTTTTCTTCATACAATCCCATGGTCTGCAGGCCATGGGTAGATATCAAAACTAACTTGAATTTACACAAACAAGAGGCTAAATCCCTGTTGAATTCTAACTATCTACGCGCTCTGCATCCACAATTTGCAGAGACTTTACATCTTTTTACGAAAATTTACATAAAAAATTGGGGTTTTATCCCCAAAACCGACCTAGGGGACCCCATCCCAATAGGTCCCCAACATAAGGGTTATGACTCACCCTCGAGTCAATCGGTTGGTGCGATGATCTTGCTGCGATGATCCCCTAGCACCACCTGCACAACTGCTACCTCAGCAGCGCTTTGCATAGCTACTTGCTTGACTTCTTCGACGAGCTACTCTGTGGCTGGTCCTTCCACGACCAGCTTGATCTTTTGTTGTGTTTGCTGTAAACCTATCATCTTCTCTTTAATGTTGGTTATTACTTGGTAAGCTTCGTCTAACCAAGGTCCCAACTAGACCTTTAGCACAATCTCCTTATGTTGGGCTGCTTCTACTGGTGCGTGGAGCTGCTTCCCTTCCTGCAACTTGGTGAGGCGCTGTACTAAAGAAATTGAGCACACCATCGCCCAAACCTCATCATACTGCTTTTGCAGCTCGTGAAATTCTATGTTCAACATCTATAGGGTTAGGTCTTCCTACAGAGTCATCACTAATTCTATCATCTATTCAAATAAGGCCAAGCAGTCAGTGATTGCGACATCCAATGTGGTCATTCCTTCTTTTATAGCGTCTCCATGCTACTCCCTGACCTCAGGCAGAGTCAAAGGTTGTGATTTGAGCTAAAGCTCCATGATTTTCATGTTGAGATCAAATTGAACTCTCCCAACCTATGCCTTTGCCTCACAGACACTTGTAGCTAATTTCCATATTTTGGCCTCCGGTTGTGCTTCCTCGCGTATTTGCAACTCCGACACTTTTCTCTACGCTTCTGCTACTACAACTACCAGCTTGGAATTTTTTTTCCTAGGTAGTATCTCTCTCCTTTAGGGCCTATGTCTTCTTGATGAATATTTGTTTATTGTTCACCCAGTACCCGCTAATTAATCTGAGAGTGCACTACTCTCGAGCTCTCAATTCCTCTGTTACACCTATCTATAGTGTATGAATAAATTCTTTGGGGAGTGTTATAGTGTTCAACGTGACATCCTTAAGGGTTCTCAAAATAACTCGGTTATCGGTCGATGCTACTCACAGGGACCCTTCTGGTAGCACAACTGATCCAAGTTCCATTGTCCTTACTAGTTTTGCAGCCTGACATGTCCCCGGTGCCAGGCTCGTTTATGCTACACTTGCTTGACCTTGCCCACCTGTATTCTACTAGTTTGGATCTATAGTTCATGTAGTCTGACTTGTCCCTAGTTCCAGGCTCCTTTATGCTGCTCTCACTTGGCCTGTGCCCACCTATATTCTACTAGTTTGGATCTGCAATTTGTGCAGATCCTTTTGGATGCTCCCCAACATCTGCATGTACTGTATCTAAAACTATTGTAGCA